>JAOTOL010001370.1:117500-162500 GCA_034440575.1 Imbricaverruca yamaguchii | reverse complement strand
TCCGCAATGACCGTCCATAACAGTAACCACCTTTAACACAGCATGAGACTAGTTACCTCCCCAATGACCACCACTACCAACAGCCACATTGACTGGTCTCTATTACAGCCTGCCACCGGTTACCATCAATCCACAATGACTACCCATACCTGCAGCCCGTACTAACCAATCTCTACGAGTCTGGCACTGGTTACCAGCAGCCCAAAACGACCATCTACACCAGCAGCCCACACTGACCAGTCTGTACCAGTCTGGCACCGGCTACCACCAGTCCACAGCGGCCATCTACACCAGCAGCCCACACTGACCAGTCTGTACCAGTCTGGCACCGGCTACCACCAGTCCACAGCGGCCATCTACACCAGCAGCCCACACTGACCAGTCTGTACCAGTCTGGCACCGGCTACCACCAGTCCACAGCGGCCATCTACACCAGCAGCCCACACTGACCAGTCTGTACCAGTCTGGCACCGGCTACCACCAGTCCACAGCGGCCATCTACACCAGCAGCCCACACTGACCAGTCTGTACCAGTCTGGCACCGGCTACACCAGTCCACAGCGGCCATCTACCTCGCCGGCTACCACCAGTCCACAGCGGCCATCTACACCAGCAGCCCACACTGACCAGTCTGTACCAGTCTGGCACCGGCTACCACCAGTCCACAGCGGCCATCTACACCAGCAGCCCACACTGACCAGTCTGTACCAGTCTGGCACCGGCTACCACCAGTCCACAGCGGCCATCTACACCAGCAGCCCACACTGACCAGTCTGTACCAGTCTGGCACCGGCTACCACCAGTCCACAGCGGCCATCTACACCAGCAGCCCACACTGACCAGTCTGTACCAGTCTGGCACCGGCTACCACCAGTCCACAGCGGCCATCTACACCAGCAGCCCACACTGACCAGTCTGTACCAGTCTGGCACCGGCTACCACCAGTCCACAGCGGCCATCTACACCAGCAGCCCACACTGACCAGTCTGTACCAGTCTGGCACCGGCTACCACCAGTCCACAGCGGCCATCTACACCAGCAGCCCACACTGACCAGTCTGTACCAGTCTGGCACCGGCTACCACCAGTCCACAGCGGCCATCTACACCAGCAGCCCACACTGACCAGTCTGTACCAGTCTGGCACCGGCTACCACCAGTCCACAGCGGCCATCTACACCAGCAGCCCACACTGACCAGTCTGTACCAGTCTGGCACCGGCTACCACCAGTCCACAGCGGCCATCTACACCAGCAGCCCACACTGACCAGTCTGTACCAGTCTGGCACCGGCTACCACCAGTCCACAGCGGCCATCTACACCAGCAGCCCACACTGACCAGTCTGTACCAGTCTGGCACCGGCTACCACCAGTCCACAGCGGCCATCTACACCAGCAGCCCACACTGACCAGTCTGTACCAGTCTGGCACCGGCTACCACCAGTCCACAGCGGCCATCTACACCAGCAGCCCACACTGACCAGTCTGTACCAGTCTGGCACCGGCTACCACCAGTCCACAGCGGCCATCTACACCAGCAGCCCACACTGACCAGTCTGTACCAGTCTGGCACCGGCTACCACCAGTCCACAGCGGCCATCTACACCAGCAGCCCACACTGACCAGTCTGTACCAGTCTGGCACCGGCTACCACCAGTCCACAGGCGCCATCTACACCAGCAGCCCACACTGACCAGTCTGTACCAGTCTGGCACCGGCTACCACCAGTCCACAGCGGCCATCTACACCAGCAGCCCACACTGACCAGTCTGTACCAGTCTGGCACCGGCTACCACCAGTCCACAGCGGCCATCTACACCAGCAGCCCACACTGACCAGTCTGTACCAGTCTGGCACCGGCTACCACCAGTCCACAGCGGCCATCTACACCAGCAGCCCACACTGACCAGTCTGTACCAGTCTGGCACCGGCTACCACCAGTCCACAGCGGCCATCTACACCAGCAGCCCACACTGACCAGTCTGTACCAGTCTGGCACCGGCTACCACCAGTCCACAGCGGCCATCTACACCAGCAGCCCACACTGACCAGTCTGTACCAGTCTGGCACCGGCTACCACCAGTCCACAGCGGCCATCTACACCAGCAGCCCACACTGACCAGTCTGTACCAGTCTGGCACCAGCACCACCAGTCCACAGCGGCCATCTACACCAGCAGCCCACACTGACCAGTCTGTACCAGTCTGGCACCGGCTACCACCAGTCCACAGCGGCCATCTACACCAGCAGCCCACACTGACCAGTCTGTACCAGTCTGGCACCGGCTACCACCAGTCCACAGCGGCCATCTACACCAGCAGCCCACACTGACCAGTCTGTACCAGTCTGGCACCGGCTACCACCAGTCCACAGCGGCCATCTACACCAGCAGCCCACACTGACCAGTCTGTACCAGTCTGGCACCGGCTACCACCAGTCCACAGCGGCCATCTACACCAGCAGCCCACACTGACCAGTCTGTACCAGTCTGGCACCGGCTACCACCAGTCCACAGCGGCCATCTACACCAGCAGCCCACACTGACCAGTCTGTACCAGTCTGGCACCGGCTACCACCAGTCCACAGCGGCCATCTACACCAGCAGCCCACACTGACCGGCCTCCACAGTGAGCCGAAACTGGCCGCTGTTGGCGCTCTCCACCACATATCGGCCGTCGGCGTCCGTCACCGCCACCTTGCGGCCGTCCAGCAGGACGGTGGCGCCGCCCAGACCGAGCTTCTCGTCGCCGTCAACAGATGTCAGCACACGGCCACTGATGCTGAACCCGGCCACCTGCAGTCACGGCGCAACGTCATACAGGACAGGTGCCACTTATGCCAGACAAACACGAGCCAGCTTCGATGACACAGGTGTGGAGGGGCATATATCGGCTACTAGCCTGAGCTATACGGTGACCCCGCCTGACCCCGATTGACCGCAGCCGGTGACCGCGCCACACTGACCTGGAATGGCTCGGCGACAGCAGCACTGTCTTGCGCCACCGTCACCTCGACGTGCGCCGGTCGCACGTCAAACCGGGTCTTGGCACCCATATAGAACGGCACCACCGTGTACCTGACGGCAACGTCAGCACCAAGCATCAGCGCTGGGGGGGGGCGTGCCGCTCCCGGACACACGGGCCGGTCTCACTCGACGGGCGCACCAGTACCGGAACACGCCTCTGGCACTGGCTTCATGTGGGGGAGGAAGGGATAACAGAAAGCTGAGCACACGCTTCGCAGTGAGCCTCACTCAGGGGCACCGGGCACTTGCAGACAAATTCGGTAGTCTGTGTGTAGGGGGAGGGGGCGATGCACGGATGCAAAGCGAAGACTGAAAGAGCAAGAGATGGATCATACCCAGGTTTGGAAAAGCAGACCGTTTCTAGATGCTTTGCATCCAGAGGACTAACTTCTCCAGAAATGTATCCTATCATTTGTTTCTCACTTGTAGGTTGAATGTTGCAATTTCACAGCGAACAGCTTGCTGTGCATACCTTAATTTCACATGCACCACGCCAAATTGTCGACCCAGTATTGGTGCCAGGGAGTATCTTGTCACATGCCACTCGTGTAACAGCTCTCCCGCCCAGTGTATGCCACACACAGCCGTCCAGCTGGACACTCTGGATCGAGCTGACAGGACGCAACTGTCCGGGCACGGGGCATGCAGGCCACGTTGTACGGCGAAATAGCCACGCAGGCGCCGGTGGAATCCACAAAGCCGCCTGCGCGGGTACAGTTCAGCTACATGGCCCATAATTCGGACAGAAATTGTGTGCACCTCCGAGGAAAAATTAAGATGAAGTTGATAAAAACTAGAATTGAATGCATGCATCAGATTATGGAAACCGTACGCAGTTACTTTAAAGAAGTGTCTAAAGGTGCGACGATATGACCAAGTTCGGCCAGTCCTGGTGGGGCCGGGTCGTTCACTTGAACCTCCTTCATATATACATACGGGAATATACTGACTCGCCCATGTAGAGACATCCTTCACTAGAATTCTTAGATAACTGCTTGAATTGAAAAGGGCGCCTCAGTTTGCATACTGGTATACTACTATGCGAGTCCCTCGTCTCGGTGTCTGGAAACACTGGTATACTACTCGCGTGTCCCCCGTCTTGGTGTCTGGAAACACTGGTATACTACTATGCGTCCCCGTGGTTACGTAACTCTCGGCTCGAAACACTGGCATACTACGCGCGCCCCCGTCTCGGTGTCGGAAACACTGGTATACTACTATGTCCCCCGTCTCTCTGGAAACACTGGTATACTACTATGCGCGTCCCTCGTCTCGGTGTCTGGAAACACTGGCATACTACTATGCGCGGCCCCCGTCTCGGTGTCTGGAAACACTGGTATACTACTATGCGCGTCCCCGTCTCGGTGTCTGGAAACACTGGTATACTACTATGCGCGTCCCGTCTCGGTGTCTGGAAACACTGGTATACTACTATGCGCGTCCCCGTCTCGGTGTCTGGAAACACTGGTATACTACTATGCGGTCCCCGTCTCGGTGTCTGGAAACACTGGTATACTACTATGCGCGTCCCGTCTCGGTGTTGGAAACACATGCCCCCATCTCGGTGTCTGGAAACACTGGTATACTACTATGCGCGTCCCCTCTCGGTGTCTGGAAACACTGGTATACTACTATGCGGTCCCCGTCTCGGTGTCTGGAAACACTGGTATACTACTATGCGCGCCCCGTCTCGGGGGAAACAGCGCGTCTGGTGTCTGGAAACACTGGATACTACTATGCGTCCCTCGTCTCGGTGTCTGGAAACACTGGTATACTACTATGCGTGTCCCTCGTCTCGGTGTCTGGAAACACTGGTATACTACTATGCGCGGCCCCCGTCTCGGTGTCTGGAAACACTGGTATACTACTATGCGTGTCCCTCGTCTCGGTGTCTGGAAACACTGGTATACTACTATGCGCGTCCCTCGTCTCGGTGTCTGGAAACACTGGTATACTACTATGCGCGGCCCCCGTCTCGGTGTATGGAAACACTGGTATACTACTATGCGCGTCCCTCGTCTCGGCATCTGGAAACACTGGTATACTACTATGCGCGTCCCTCGTCTCGGTGTCTGGAAACACTGGTATACTATTATGCGTGCCTGGAAACATCACAGCAGGGTATTGTCACAACAGGTTCTCGCATTACATGTACCGCATGCATCAACGCCCAGACCTACTTATTTTGCTTATGTTGCGTGTACTGGTGGGCGATTCACTAATTCGGTTTCCATGGTCTATAGCTGAAAGCAACCCATCAACACAACAGTCGCTATAACAGAAGCACAGCAATACACGGCCCAAGGTTCCATACCCAACAGCAATAACTAGTGGTCAGCACGTGGCAGTGATAAATAAATCATGGGATAGGGCGCTCAGCAAGATGATGGAAGATGTCTCTCCTATTAGCTAAGTTGGTAACGCTCTGACGTGTGATATCGTCACTCCCAGCAAAACAAGGCCCGATCACGTGTCTGCTTTGAGCCTCCCTGTAGAGCTATATCATAACACCCAAGGTTCATCCACGGACGTTATGAAAGCTATTTTTGACAGGAGTTTTCGAGGTTGTGATGGCTGGATGTCATGAACTTGGACATTATGATCGTGCTTTATCCAGACATTTTGGACTTATTTCGCCTTTAAGAAGTTATGATCCTTGGCGTTGTGGGCTATGGACGTTATACGCCTTGGGAGTAAATGAATCTCGGATGTTTTGATGGAGTCACGCCATGACATCCAAGGTTTCTTCACTATCGAAGTCCATAACTTACAAACCTCACAAAGTCCAAGGAGCATAACGTTCAAAAAGTGAAACAAACAAGTTCAAAATGTCTTGAATAGGGCGCGCTCATAATGCCCGAAGTTCATAACGTACAACGATCACAACCAACCCCCAAAACTGCCTTCAACGGAAGCGTGTATAACCTCCAAAGTCAATTTATATCAAATGATGATGAAGTTCAAAATTGTTCCAAATGTCCGCTAAATGAACCGGTAATTACATGGCAGTGAAATCTACAGAACCTAACCTATCCTAATATTACCTAGCTACAGGATTTTGCCGCCATGGTTTCTTCCGGCTCTTCTGGCGGGCTATTGGAAACAATTTTGTGACTTCATGATCCTTGGGCATAAAGGAACTTTGGAAGTTATGAACGCTACCACGAAGACAGTTATTGAGTTGTCCTTGGACGTTATGAACCTTGAAGCATTGTGAAAGCACCCTACCTGAAATATTTTGGACTATATTTCGCTTTTTGGACTTTATGCATGTTGGTAGTGAATGAACCACAAATGTTATGAATTCTCCCCTCTCCGCTGAGGGTAGGGATCACGTGACAACTGGCCCGTAAAGGCTGCTGATGCAGCAGTAGGGTGGCGGTGTTGTCGTTCGCAGCACGTTAAGCTTTGGTGACAGCTACCTGGTCAAAATTCCAGAATCTGAAGTTGGATTCAGGGCTTACACGAACAACAATCTGGATCTCGTAAATTAATGAAAACACGCATTTGAAATTAATATTATCAACTTCACGGACCACCACGAAAACGACCCGTTCATGCGATGTTTTTTAACAGCGTATAGGTATTGTACGTAGATAAACACATCTCACTTGTACTAGTTTCATTGAAACGCCAGGCGCCTACCACTGGAATTATGCGCATGCACTCAACAACGAAGCCTGAAAACAATGTCCACCGACGTTCACAGCCAGGGGCACGTGAGCTCCTGTACTCACTGTCCGCTGGGCACCACAGGGAACAGAAAGCGGCCTCGGACGTCCGACACGACGTGGCACAGCGGTGCCGGCAGGCCCGCCGGCGCTGCGTACCCGGCCGGCGGCGCAGCGTCACACCCCGACAGCGGCGCCGCGGCGCTGCCGTGCAGCACGAACGTCACGTCGGATACCGGCTCGGCGCCGCTCACCACCTGCCGGCCAGCACAAACGTCACGTCTGCTCCACCACCTGCCGGCCAGCACTCACGTCCGACACCGGCTCCACCACCTGCCGGCCAGCACAAACGTCACGTCTGACACCACAAAACTCCCTACCCACCACCCGCCAGCACAAACGTCACGTCTGACACCGGCTCCACCACCTGCCGGCCAGCACAAACGTCACGTCTGACACCGGCTCCACCACCTCCCAGCACAAACGCACGTCCGACACCGTCGGCGCTCACCACCTGCCGGCCAGCACAAACGTCACGTCCGACACCGGCTCCCCCTACCTCAACGCCGTCCGCACGCTAACCGCGTCACACCGGCTCCACCACCTGCCGGCCAGCACAAACGTCCCGACACCGGCTCCACCACCTGCGCCAGCACAAACGTCACGTTCGACCGGCTCCACCACCTGCCGGCCAGCACAACGTTCCGACACCGGCTCCACCACCTGCCGGCCAGCACAAACGTCACGTCTGACACCGGCTCCACCACCTGCCGGCCAGCACAAACGTCACGTCCGACACCGGCTCCACCACTCCGGCCAGCACAAACGTCACGTCTGACACCGGCTCCACCACCTGCCGGCCAGCACAAACGTCACGTCCGACACCGGCTCCACCACCCCGCCAGCACAAACGCCACGCTGACCTGCCGGCCAGCACAAACGTCACGTCTGACACCGGCTCCACCACCTGCCGGCCAGCACAAACGTCACGTCCGACACCGGCTCCACCACCTGCCGGCCAGCACAAACGTCACGTCCGACACCGGCTCCACCACCTGCCGGCCAGCACAAACGTCACGTCTGACACCGGCTCCACCACCTGCCGGCCAGCACAAACGTCACGCGCACTCGAACCGTAATACGACACCGGCTCCACCACCTGCCGGCCAGCACAAACGTCACGTCTGACACCGGCTCCACCACCTGCCGGCCAGCACAAACGTCACGTCTGACACCGGCTCCACCACCTGCCGGCCAGCACAAACGTCACGTCTGACACCGGCTCCACCACCTGCCACACCGGCTCACCACCGCCGGCCAGCACAAACGTCACACCGGCCCACCCCTGCCAAAACGACGTCTGACACCGGCTCCACCACCTGCCGGCCAGCACAAACGTCACGTCTGACACCGGCTCCACCACCTGCCGGCCAGCACAAACGTCACGTCTGACACCGGCTCCACCACCTGCCGGCCAGCACAAACGTCACGTCTGACACCGGCTCCACCACCTGCCGGCCAGCACAAACGTCACTTCACAGACAACGTGCAGCGACCTTGGTAGATTTCTTAATGTACACAATTATGCCTACATGTATAATTCCGTGTCTTGGCCGGCCTTTTCTGTCCCAACTGCGATATAGGTTGTGCACAGATTTGAGGCTCTAACAAACATTCACACAATGGTAGCAACAATACAATAATTCAAGCAAGGATTGGAGCTCTTTAAATGCTAGTATGCATCTACCATTATCACCCCATAGGATTATCACAATAGGCGACTATTATGCACCTATATCGCGATGCTGCACCACTTCGGAATTTCTCCTATCCTTCTAAATATTTTTCGAATTGTTCCACATTTACAATCAATACATTGTATTCCAATAATCCTCGTTTACTGAAGATTGCATGGCACCGCTCGGTTGTTGCGCTGATCAATTTTTTTTTTAATAATCCAAGTTGTTGCTGGGGTGGCTTTACGAACCATGGTTCTATTGCTAAGCAGAGTTTATTGCGTGAACCCTGGCCCCACCACCCGATCCATGAATACCAGTTGAACGGCACAATTTTGATCGAAGGTTTAACGTACCGCCAATGCACCGACACGTCCGCCCGCTAACTAGTCCCCGGCCTTATCGGGCCAGCTGCCAACTGACACTCCCGGCCGGGGGCTAAATGCGAGCGTGCGAAGCGACTCGAACCCTGTGTTCCTAGGACAGGAGAGACCAGTGCAGGCCAGCGCTCTAACCAACTGAGCTACCGGGACGGCTGTTGTAATTGCAGAAATCTGTTAATTTTATACCGCACTAAGGTACTTTTTCCCTACTTCAAGACAATATAACTTACGGAAGAGAGTAGCTTATCTTTTGGATTTCACCGATGATTACAGATGACGAAGTCCAGCTGGAGTTGACATGACACTCCCAAGTCCCCTCCCTCACATAATAAGCATATGAGACATGTACCTCATGCCATGCTGCTTTACAAAATGAGATACTTAAAGGCACAGTGAAGTGTCAATGTTAAAGATTGAACACCATTAAAGTTTGAATACTGAACACTCGGACTAGATGTGGAAATACTTGGAAAAGCGCAATCCCGACGGTACCACCACTACATAAAAGCGCCATCCTACTTGTTTTAGAGGATTTCGTGCATCTCCACCAGTGATTCTTGGCCGTAATGCCGTTTCATTTCACCGATTGCCATTTTAAGTCCATAAGATAGGAGAAGCGAAGGTGAAAATTATTGGTTCTAGGGGGTAACAACTGAACATATTGAGCAACAACAACCCACGGAGATTTTCTCTCTAGCTATGTGCCATCACTGACCCGCCGACCGTGCTTCACGTGTTTTCCAGAGACTGTCCGCACACCACGGCCCGCCATCACCCACCTGGCCAGAGACATCGAACCCGGCCACGGCCAGCTGCTGCCCGGCGTGTCCGTTGTCTCGCAGGACGGAGACGCGCGTCTCCTGACGCGCGAACCGCCACACCGGGTGGCTGGCAGATACCTGGCGATCGTCAGTCAGTCTCAGAGGCAGCCGACCGCGCGAACAGAGGAAGCCAGCCGCGAGCGAACAGCAAACGGCTAGGTCCCCTCCAACGTGTCCTGGAGCTCATTCACACTGCAGCCGTGACTGTGGTGCATAATACAAACAGCACACAACTAACACACTGATAAATCATTCGAGAAATAGGGTGGAATATACCACTTTCTTGGCACTGAATAGACATCCATTCCAAGGACATATCGACATCGTGCTTGTTAGTGTGTGCTTACGAAGTCCCCATGATTCATTCCTTAGAGTATTTTGCGTATGAATAGCCTGCTTATGCTCACCATTATGGATGGATTACACAATCATCTTGTGACACAATTTCCGATACAGATAATATTTATGATGCTATGTGTTAAGCAATGTGATCTGCTGATGACATGACATTGCAATCGTTATTGTTAAAATAGGCATCCATATACTAGGTGTCTCCAAAGTCAAACCAATAGCATGCAATGATGGGTGCACTATTGGCTCCAATTGAGCTTGAAGGACTGAGATGGTATTTTAATTGGTATGCTTCCATGACAGATTTCTACATCCTACTGTACTCGTTTCGACATTTCACACCTAACGAAAGCCCATTATTTTAGCACTGCCCGACCACTCCATGGTGTCCTAGAGCTCACTCACACTGCAGCCAATACTGTGATACATAACACAAGCAGCACACCAGGCTGACAACTGAAGCGCCCTGAAACCGAAATAAATAACCAACTAACTAGCAATGTTGATTACTAAGAAATATGCCATGAAGAAGTCATACCAGTGTTTCCAAATTAGTTTTAAATTGTGCGTGGAATGTGAAAAAAAAAATATTCTGGTTTTGACACCATAGCTGCAACTATGACCGGAAAATATATAGCTATTACTTGGACATTATATGATGCTTTGTCATAGCTGCATAATTCCGAGCAGAACTATACAAAAATGCAGCTGAAACGAACTCAAGTCATCTGTATTTTACATAACATGCACCTCTAGGATGACATTGTTGTGAGCCTTCGAAGATGCCAATAAAACCAAATGTCTGACATCCGATATAAACACTTTTCTTGTGCGCCATTTTTTAACCAATAATTTTGATGTTGGACACGATGGGACATAATCTTACCCCATGCAATGACATATGCATCTCCATTAGTTGGCTAATTATTGGAGCTTGAACCCTCCCCATCTTTCCGGTCATATCTTCACACCCCATCTCTGGCAGGTTGATATAGACGCCCTCCCCAAACTAAGCGTCGCTCGAAAGCGAAAGAGGTTTACGGAAAGCTCTCGTCGAGTAGGGCCAGACGCCACCACCATTTTTGTTTCCCAGAAAGTGACGTCACTAGGATGTCTAGGTTTGCACGACTTACATCATGTTTTTTTGGCTCTAGGGAGTTCATTTTGGGGAGATTTGAAGAACAAAAAAAATATTTTAGAATCAGAAAAGGAATGCGAAATCGACCATGGCCCTACAATTTATGCCCACCAAAAAATCAAAAGTTAGGTTTAATTTTTGAAATTTTGAAATTTTGAGTGTATCAATTTTCTTGAATTTATATTTTCTAATGGGTAGAACAGACAGAAAAACGTTCTGCGAAGTTTTTAAAAAAACCTACTTTAGCCAGAACCTTCCACTTTAGTTCTAATGGGCAAATATGCAAAAGTAATCAGAATCAAGGTAATCAAAAATGGAGAGAAAAAAATTACAAAATACTCTGATGCGTTTTGTTTCATCCCTAAAGATAAGCAAACGTTGAAAGTTGCACTAAAATATATTTAGCTGTTAAAGCGTGACGACTGGTTGAACTTTTCTGGAGGTGACCTCATTAGACCTCGACTAATTCGTTGACCCCTAGATGACCTGACCCAAAAAAAAATTGACACATGCCAAATTGATGTGGAAAAAATTACTACATATACTACACTGTGTTCTATGATCATCATGCCGCGGGAATACACAGGTTCGTAGGTACTCTTAGCATGCTACATGACGTACAGTGTGTCCTACAGACTAGCTCAAATTGTACTTTGAAAATATTTCCACCAGCTCATCCTCAGTTTTGCTCGATTAAATTTGGGACATGAAAAGCCAAAAACCAAGTTGTCCATCAGACTTCAGTGGCTACAAAACCGCTGACCACAAATGACACATCAACGCCTTCCGGTACTTCTCGAGAGACACCCACAGGAGATTCGAGCCTCAGGCCACTAGTGACACAACATTAGCCGCCGGTGCTTCCCGAGAGACGCCACTATTTCCACAGATGAGCTCACGACAGGCAAGCCAGGAATAGTAGCAATCAAAGGCCTTAGGCAGGGGCGGATCCAGGAATTTTCATGAGGGTATTTGTCTGAAGGGGCACATTCAGTTGAAAATTGGTTGAGTAGAGGGGCACTCGAATATATTGAAGGAGGACCTTTCCTCTCAGGGTGGTGCCTATTTCCCTGAGAGGAGAACCTTCGGCTTAAAAATGTCATTAAGTGGAAGGGTGGGGATGTCCTTATTCCGTAATTTGGGCTTCCCGAGGACGCATCTAAATTATTGGTCATGTAGCACCTAAGGGATGGGAGTGTGCACCGGAGTCTCCCGGGGGGCCTTTTCCCATTAGAGACACCATGGACCCCATGTCCATGGACATGCTGTCAGTGCCCTCATCACTGTACTCGCCCTTGGCCTTGGGTACGTTCTTGGGCCAGTCTCGAGGCACCGAGGTCGGCCGACCGTCAGTGGCGCACCACGGCCGTCGGCACACATACCCGGTAGTCGCCAGTTGACACCGGGCTGAACGTGAAGCGACCGCCCGACCCGGTGGTGACCTGACTGTGCTCCTGACTGTCATCAGAGGTCAAGGTCACCGTGACCCCAGCTGGACCATCAGAAGAGCCGAGACTGATCACCTGTCGTCACACAGGTCACCGTAGGTCAGTACAGGCCATCACAGTTCATTACGTGTCAGAAATCCCCTCGCAAGGGAAAATCTGATCAATAGGGTGTTTCCCTGAGACAGCATAATTCTGAGCATGTGGAGCACCTGAAGAGACTTATCCTGCTCCTTCTGATCCATATACCTCGCATTGCAAGTTTCAACGACGAACAAATTAAAAGAACTTCATCTCGAAGGGTATTAGGCTAGCTGAAACGTTCTGGTTTCGAAGGAACCATTCTCCATCTGCTATTGACTTCCAGTGTTTGCAATTATTACTTTTTCTCAATTGCATTTTAACCGTTATTGGTTGCCGGTGCTTGTAATTGCTGTTTTTTTATCAATTGCGCCGGTATTGAAGCGAGCTCTGGAGAAGAACTTGTCTGAGTCATACTGAGCCCAATGTTATGCTCAAATGAAAAACATTGCCATTATGTGGTCTAAAGTTCTGCATATATTTGTCGTTTATAGCTTGCTGGTTGCTGTGCATATATTTCTGGTTCATTAGTTACATCATGTTTTAAATAGCACGTGTAAATATCACAATACGCCTTACTTCACGCTGGTATGACGTGGTACGTCACAAATGGAGAAATTATGCAACACCTCATGTTTGTTGATGGTGTCTCGAATTAGCTAGGTGACATAAATGAGTCCAATTAGAAGGAATGAGAGACTACTTGCTAAGGCAGCGCAAAATATTGTGTGTGAAGTGAAGCATCAAACTGACCAGCCACCTCCTCAACATTCATCAGGAAACAACTAACAGGTGATTAAACATGAACAGCTATCAGATATCTTAATACGATAATAACAAGATCACATGTCAACACGTAATATTATACATTGACTACAATAAATCTCACAACAAAAAAGGCAAATGCCGTATATGGGCGTAAAAATTGAGCTTACAGTCTGAACTCTGAAATTTGAAGATGATCATCTGCAAATTGTTGGATTATTGGGGCAAGTTTTGTTTTATTTAAAGCTTCACTTCTGAAGCCATGCAGCTTATAACAGAAAAGTTCAAAGCACATAATTATTATCGGCAAGAATATCATAACTATGAAAACCTAAACTACATAATATGCAGCTCTAGTCTTTTCTTTCAGAAGTTTCTTATGAACTTACTTATCACTACTGGATATAGCATGGTGCTATGGAATGAAAGCTATGGACTGACAGAAAGACAAACAAGAGCATGACAAAGTAAGCTCTTACTAAAGAGCAATAGGTATATGCCACCTGAGGATGAAACAATATGAATTCACATTTCTATGTACAAGAGAGGGTAATCATATTTCAGCGAGCGTAATGTCCTACCAAGACATATCCAGTGATGGGCCGCTCTTCCACCTGTGCCGCGAGAGCTCACCTGGCCCGTGATGCCAAATCCTTTGAAGGTGAAGTCGATGTCCTTGCCCTGAGAGCAGACATCTGTGGTGCCATCGATGGACAGTGCCACCTCGGTAGGCTCGAAACTCCAGCCGTCGGGCGGATCGATCTGAGCCGACACCAGACAAATGGTCACTGCCAGCTACACGAGTCACTGCTACTAGTCACTGTTCCACGAGTCACTGAAAGGTACATACATGAGAGCAATTGGGGCAATTAATTGCAAAGGCAATTAATTGCCTTTGCAATGGATCATTGGAAATGCAAAAGGTATGTGAACAGCAGTGATAAATTGTTCGTGAAATAGGGTGGAATATATCACTTTCTTAACGTTCAATCGACATCCTCCAAGAAGTATCGACATTTTGTTCTTTGGAACCTACGCATTAGCCCGAAGTGCCTACACCATCAGCTCGAAGTGCCCACACAAACAGCTCGAATTTGAGTCTGAGGCATCAAAAGCATTTGAAATGACACTATTTCCATGACAAATGTTGACGTCCTACTGTGCTCGTTTCGCCATCTAACACCTAACGAAAAATTATTATTTGAACCCTGCTGAACAGTGACGTAGTACTAAACGGAAATGTGTGCTGCCTGAGATGCATAAGCAATGCAAAATTAACTCACACATATGTTTGGATGGCTCTGCAGGGCCAGAGTCCATGCGAAGCAGAATTTGTTGCATAAATGAGGCTGAACATGCTCCGGATCGATTTCCGCGATAGGGGAACCCAAGCCTAGGCAAGCCTATATAACTGATAATTTCATCCTAGTGTTAACTCTTCTTCAACATGCCTGGTCCATTGCCATGTCTGAGACCTTGTTGATCCAGCTGCCACTTGACCCTTGCAACTGGATGCATAGTAATTCGTACTTTTCTTGTTGATGTGCAAGGGATCAATGCTGTTCAGTTGGTGCATTCTTTCTTTCAAAATTGAGGGAGATACATCTGATCTGCAGGGATAGTTTGCCTTAAAAAAATAAGGTGGCAATACAAAAAGCACTGTTTTATTGCAAAACACCAAGGATGAACATATGTTGTAAATATTGTGGAAAGCATGAATTCTGCAGCCAAATAAAGAACACAACTAGGATGATATTCCACACCCTATGCACTGAGCTGCTCATGTTTGCTATGCATGGCATGTAAACATTTCCTGAAGTTTCTGGAGGGGAGAGGAGGCCCAGGCCATGGCAAATCTGTCAGGAGATTATGTGTGTGCATGATACATTTATGCATAGCTTATGAAATAGAAACACTGATTACATTTTAAGGCACCATCACATCAACAGAAAGAAAGGAACTTGGATATATTTACAATGCACCCACTGCATTTATTGCACCAATAAATGTCACTACTTTATCATGCCAGCTGGTCACAACTGAGCCAGTAATAAGGTTACCAAATTGGCAACCCTACACCTAGATAAAGGCTACATGCAATGACCCATATACCACAAGCCTGCTACTGGGCTCCAAGGGTGTGTTTTTACAATTATGTTATGGCCCTAAGCTAAATGAAAACTAAGAAAGCAGTGACATCTTGGCATTTGTCCAGCCGAGATTGAGCAGAAACTTCCCATCATCCTACCCCTGTCCACACTGGAACACTCAATATTGAATCAAAACTCTTGCATAGACAGGGCTCTGTTGTTCCTGTCTGTAAGCATGGGCCAATGAACACTTACCTTGATGACATAAGCACCCTTGTCATACACTGGCATGAAGTAGTAGCCATTGTTTGGTGCACAGTCTGTCTGGTACTTCAGACTTCCCTGCTTGGTGTACCTGAAATAAGTGATGAGCCATTTAAACCTTGGGAAACAGAAAAGTCCTGTGACAAATTTACTCCACTTATCAACTGTTTCTGGCTGTCTATCCTTATAGGAAAAACGATTTGGTAGCCTGATTAAGCTGAGTTAGATTATAGATGGTCAGATCATAGATGAATGTGTTGATGTTTGTTTCCAAGAAAACCTGATTCTTCAATAAAATGTGATTTGCTGGCCCACACCTGATGCACCCTGACACCAATTATGGCAGCAAAGCATTTTGGTATGCTATTTCCTGATTCTGGGAAATGTTCAGTTCACTTGGTACTTAAAGTATAGAAGCAAGAACTATGTGAGTCAAAACCATTCATGACATTGGAAGGCAAGAGTGGAAAAGAAGCTTTCCCAGCTGTGCATAATTTTTTTCTCATCCAAACCCAGCAATTGTGGGAAGTTGTGTAGAATCAGGATAGCACAATTTCTGGGTAAGTTAGGTAGCATATTTAGGTATTAATATGGAAGAAGCCTCTGAGTACAAAGCAGGAACTTAAGATGCAAGGACTGTACTTGTTGAAACTTGTTGAAACAACTTCTTCCTCTGACATTTCTTTGGGAAATCCCAACTATTAATTTCATCTTGTGGTATATAGAAGCCCCTGAGCACATATTGAAGGAAAATGCACAGACTGGACTTATTTAAGCATACCTAGCAACTTCTTCCTGTTCCATTTATTTGGGAAACCACATGTAAGCAGGATATTTACTGTTTGAAATCACACCACTCAGCATTACACAGTGGATGATGACTCCCTTCTTGACAACAATGACACATCAAACATTGGTAGGTGTTAGGCAATTCAATAGCAGTGTGCTTTAGGAAAAATAACATCAGTGGGTTTTAGGTGGTCAAACATCAGTAGGATAAGTTAGATGTTATATTTTGCAATTTCCCATAACTCTGCATGCATACCACACCCAAACCCCATATTCTTCCATATTGTCTTGGGGAAGGAGACAATAGCACAATAGCATGCATCTGCATTGTTAAGGATGTGCTTTGGTGTTTTTGAATGTCATATGAATTTGATGTTTTTCCTGGTAAGTTAACTACCTGCTTATTGAGATATCAGAACTTGAACTACTTGAAACTTGAACTACTGGGAACTTGAACTACTTATATCTTGACAAGCTGCAACTTCTAAAGATATTAATATCAAATCCATTCAAATAGCATTTGAAAGTGCCAGGAAAACCTCTTTTTTACCATAAATTGGCCTGGGGACTTCTATACTCCTACCAATTTGCCCAGCTCATTACTACTAGGCACCAAAATATAACAAACATGCATGCTGCAAATACCATGTATAGGTAGGTGGGAACTTGGTATTGATGCTTCTATGGTATTATTGTGTTTTGAGGTGTTCACAAAACAAGTTTATTCAGATTTTACCTCCATGGAGGTAAAAAGGGTTCAGCTTGGTTTGCTTTGGCTTAGTTTTATAATATTAGGTTAGATTAGGTTAGGATGGGCTCAGTTCGGCAGTTGTTTTTAGGATGGAAGATATTTCAATTTCTTCAATTGTTTCTCTTCAGATCAAGCTATGCTAGGTTAGGTTGGGATGGGTATCAATACATTTTAAAACTTTTGGGAAAATACATATACCTTTATATGGGTGATTAGGGTTACATTTAATGACTGCCTGTAATGACCATAATCCAGGCTTTACAAAATCCAGGCTTCCAAATGCTCAGGGTATAGACTGTACAACTGCCCTCCCACCCTGACATGTCTGTTTGTCAACACCTTGACATCACATAATTTGTTTATTGGTTGGTTGTGTGTGACAACATTTACAGTTTGTTCATATAATAATGCTTAGCTTATGGTGGTGGATGCAAGGAGGCACTGTGGATGTGTGCCCCTCCCTGCCCCTGGAAGGTGGCACTCCTCCAGGAAGGCTTGAATGTACCACCATAAAATTTGTCAGAAAGAGTAGGAAAAGACATTTTTATACGTGTACTACCATACAATTTGTCAGTCTGGCAGGAAAATGTGTTTCCTTGGAAGGAAAGGTGTCCTGTGGAAGGCTTCTGTGCACCCTACCCCCAGCCTCATCCCCACAAACTTCCACATCAGATAAGCCATACAGGCACTTTTGTAGTGGCACCCTTCCAAAGAAATGGCACACTCCAGACAAGTGTTCACATGTCAATTCCTGGACTCACACCTGATAGCTTGGCCATCATTAATCCTGGCTCTGAAGGTTAAGATTAAAATGCATTGCATGATCAGACTTTAATTGAGTAGTTCTTCTTTCTTTTATAGGCAAATATTATTGCATCAGACAACTTAAATGACAGTGAGAAAAAACAATCTGAAGAGCAACATGAGCCAACAGCATTGACCATTAATTACTGTGTGACCGGGCTAAAGATGGACCCACACTGTGATTTGAACACCACTGGGATAGAAGATGAATGCCTAACAAACTGTACCAATTGTCCAGATGGCATTTGTGTGAATATGCAATGTAGAGCATGCTGACTGGAGAAATCACAAAGATGCAGACCTCAAAATCACAGCACTCCAGTTTTATTGCTTTACTGATCTCTGATTTTGAACAAAATTGGATATTAAAAGAATGGGATGAAGTGTGAGGCATAATACTTGAAGATTATCAGTGCCTAGGTAGGTACCTATCTATATCATCTAAATCAAGACACCTTTTTGGTGTCATTTTGTCCATGAACTAAAAAAGAAAGCATTTGCTCCGGAAATTAGTGGCGCCCTCATCTGTCATTTTCATCAACATCAGATTTGAAGGAACAATTCATATAACCGCTTTAAAACCACCAATTTACTACTTACAATTTGACTTGCACCTTGGAGAATTCTATATCAACAGAGCCTCTAAGAAAACCGCCACATCCCAATATCCCTTCAGAATAGCTTGTTGCAATGAAACTGGCAATAAAGACTAATAATGACACACGAGCACGGCATACATCCCTCCCCATGCTCGCTCCCGAGGTTCTAACTGGCCGCCGGTAGACTTTAGTAGTTTACTTAGCTTGCTATACTTAGTTTACTTTAGTTTACTTTACTAGCACGATAATGCCGCCTTGATTGGGAGTACCCCACATATCATGCGCGCCCTGTACGTACCGAACCCGCCGGATTTGTCACATTCAGTCGTAATCATCCAATATATCCTGTAAAGAGTTTAGTAAGTATTATTATGAAGATCTGAAATGAGTTAGTAGACATTTTCTTACATTTTGGAACTTTAGTACACATTGTTAGTAAAGTTTCCTGTGGAAATATACAGTGTGACCGAAAATGATGACGTATGGAGGTGGATATTTTTTGCTGTTGGTACTTGGATACCCGCTTTTCTTGCGTACGTAAGGGCGGTGTGCCGCGGACACTCGAAAGCAAACGACAATTATTTAGTAGGACGAGCAGTTCTATCTCCAGAGGTTAAGGAACATCATTGGGGTCAAAAACAGCGTGCCGCATAAAATTAATGGTGTTTCAGTTAACCAAATTATTCCAACGCCTAGATGTAAGCTATCCATCAAGATGCAGCACATCGAGTTACACGATCTTCAATGTCACAGTTTGATCTTAGGTCACCAAAATTGGTTCTACCCATGCACTATATATATTTACGGGGTACCGAATAAAATAATGGTGACACGTTGGATATGCCTGATTTTTGCAGGTGATAGTCTACATAGTACGTGCATAGAGCACATCGATCAAAATCATCCATTATGATTACAGATTATCACCGTTCGCCAAAAAGGCCCAAAAATAAGAAATATCCCAAGTTCTTGTGTACCCGATAATTTTCGCAAAATTGTACTTGGCACCACGAAATGACACCCAGACAGTGGGTATGGCTCATGGATGCAGCACATTGAAGTGTAAGACATACATTCTCCTAGTTTGACATATGCTCACAAAATATTGTTTTGACCGTGCACTATTGCCATCTACGAGGTACCAAATAATACCTTCCTAAATACATTCATCGGATGGGCATTAGCACCAAATAATCTCCAATCACACAAGAAAGCAGCACATCCAAGCGTGTCACCTTCATGGTCACCATTTGACCTCAGGTCAATGAAGATTTTGACATTATACCCTATGGGAAAATCACGGGGTATCGAATAACGTTTTCCTGAATACATTTATCGAATGGTTATTAGCGCCGAATAATCGCCCACCGAGCAAGAAAGCAGCACATCCGAGCATGTGAACTGCAAGATCAGCGCTTGACCTCAGGTCAGGTTTGATGTAATTCAGATAATGAAACTGATCCAATGGGATATGACATGTGGGTCAAACGAAGCATTGAATGTATACCATCTCAGCACTGATGCATGCACTATCAACACAAGAAACAGCGCGCCGCATGACCTGACGTCTATCGATAACGCATTTCATCTGGTAGCGCTAGCGTTCGATTCAGCAACGCATTCAGAAAGGAATTAACCAATATCCTCTGATTCCTCTGAAAATTTGACACAGCTTTCGTAGGCAGTGGCACAGCTTTCAGGCATCACCAAACAACTTTTTTCTACTGCGAATCTTCATTGACCTGTGGTCAAATTGTGACCATGAAGGTGACATGCTCGTAGGTGCTGCTTTCTTGTGTGATGGGAGATTATTTGGCGCTATTGCCGATCCGATGAACGTATTTATGACGGTATTATTCGGTATCCCGTAGATAGCAATAGTGCACGGTCAAAGAAATGTTTGGTGAACATAGGCCACATTATGAGATTGTAGATTCTACGCTTCAATGTGCTACATCCATGAGCCATACCCAATATATGGGTGTTATTTCGTGGTGCCAAGTACAATTTTGCGTAAATTATCGGGGACCCAAAAATTTGCTACATTTGCTATTTTGGGCCTTTTTGGCGAACGGCGATGAATCCGCGATCATAATGGGTGATTTTCATCGATGTACTCTATGTACGTGCTATGTAGACTTTCACCTTCAAAAACCAAGCACGTCCAATGTGACACCATTATTTTATTCGGTACCCCGTAAATAGATATAGTACATGAGTAAAGCCAACTTTGTTGACCTGAGGTAAAACTATGACATTAAAGGTCACTTAATTCGAAGTGCTGCATCTTTGATGGATAGCAGACAACTAGGCGTTGTAATCATTCGGCTAAATTAAACATTTAATTTTATGCGGTACCCCGTTTTTCACCCCAATGACCTTTCTTGACCTCTAGAGATCGAACTGCCCGTCCTACAGAATAATTGTTGTTTGCTTTACTTTTGCAAGTGACAAAGATCATATCCTAAAAAATAACGAAATCTGGTAGTATGCGAATGCGATTGCGTTGCTAATATCATGGATATTTCTGAGGAGACGAAGCAATCATCATTATTATGGTAAGCATGATCAGGACAGCAACTAAAGCTTTAAGCTTGAATGTACAGGTACAGGTCACCTAAATAAATTCGGCTACGCACAAAATGTATGGGTCTTCGCGGAGTATCGCGTAGTTAGCATCTCTGTCATAACTAGGGACATCGTGAGAGCCCGCCCTTCCTCTTGACCTCAAATTAAATGACCTCGTAGGTCACATATTTGAATGTGTCTCCATGCAACGTGCATAGGCATGTTTCACGCATTAGGCACCACCTCAGGTAACAATTTTGAGAGAAATCGTGGAAGTCCGCCTTGTCGACCTCCCACTTCACCGACTTATAAGCTACGTATTTTAATGTGGCTCGGTGCACTATGGATGCTGCGTTCGACCCATCAAGCAATACCTCTATGAGAATCACGTGATGATCCGCTCTCTTGACCTCTAACTGGAATGACCACGGTGTGTCGTGCTTAAATATGGCCTCACGTAGCATTCATAGCAGGGTTCCGGGTATCTAGTGAGTCCTCTGTGGTCATTTGTTGTGGAAATGTGATTGTCTACATTATTGACCTCGAACTTATGTAATCTCTGTAGATGGCGGACTTGCATGTGGCTCTATGTAATGAAATGTGGTTCTATGTGTGCAGCTATGATTGGCCCATTAATTACTACATCGGTGACAACCTTGAAGGGAATCGTGATAGTCCACCCTGTTGACCTTTAACTTGAATGACTCCTGTAGTCCACTTATTTGGCTCCATGCAACATGCGTGGCTCTATTTGACACATGGAGAGGCATCGTTGTGCATTTTTGTCCAAATCGAGATAGTCCGCCCTGTTAACCTGTAGCTTGCATGGCCCCTGAAGGTCACAAATTTAAGTGTTGCCCCATGCGCTCCATGCGCTCAGTTGGTTAGGGCGCTGGCCTGCACTGGTCTCCCCTGTTCTGACAACAGGACAGGGGAGACCGACAACAGTTCGAGTCGCTTCGCGCGCTCGCATCTAGTCCGGGAGTGTCAGTTGGCAGTTGGCCCGATAAGGCCGGGGACGAGATACCGGGCGGCTGTGTCGGTGCATTGACGGCACGTTGCACTTTCGATACAAATTCTGCCGTTGAACTGGAATTCATGGATCGGGTGGTGAGGCCAGGGTTCACGCAAGAAGCTCAGCTTAGCAATAGAATCCTGGCTCCTAAAGCCACCCCAGCAACAACTCGGACTATTTCTTTTTAAATAAATGAATATAAAAAATGTGACATACGCAGCTGTGTTCGGAGATCAGAAAGTATCACCCTGTGGATCACATATTTTACGGTACCTTCATACAACATGCATATCTGTATTCGGCCTATCTAGAAGTACCACTCAGCCGATTTTGAGCGAAGTTGTGTTAATCCACCATAGTGACCTTAGATGATCCCTGTAAGTCACAGATTTGAATGTGGTTAGGCACAGCATGCATAGCTGCTTTCTTCGCATCCCGAAGTACCACTGAGACCACCATTTTGAGCAAAATCGTAATATTCCGCCGTCGAATCCGAATTCGGATACGAATGTCAGCTGTTTTGACGGCGGTGTAACCTGACAGATGTGATGCTGAATTTCATGAGGAATGTGCCACTACCTTATGGTATCATTTGATGTTGTCCTTATATTAATTACGCTTTTGCTATACTACCATATAATGCTGATTGCGTTCTTCCTAATAGTAGCCTTTCATCTTGTCATTCGCCAGCTATTTCGTGCGGCTTGATTGCTACCGCCAGGTGTAAAACTTCCCATACTTTTTGGCGGGCATTTGTCCTCCCAATGTTACTGAGGTAACATGGGACCTATGTACAGGGCGTAGCCAAGGGAGGGCGATGAGGAGGTTGTCCCCCTCTTTGGGCTCTTGCAGGCCCCTGTGCGCGACCCAGTGGGCCGCTCCAAGAATGGCCCGTACGTAATCGTCTAGGGGTGAGCCCAAATCGGGAGAAAATCGCATATGGGCCAAAGGCAATACCATGGCCAAGATGCAAGCGCAACAGTATTGTGCATGGTCTCTGAGTTTGTTTTCGGACTCGGGTTTCGAAGAGCTTCTATGAGCCCTTGCAAACACTTACGAACCCTAATGAATGTCTGCGGACACACATACGAACATGTACCGAACAAGCGTAGATGTACAAGCGTTTACATACGCCTATGGTCCTGAACGAACGTTTGCGGACCCTCACAATATTCACCCTATAGCTCCTGAATGTCAAGCCACCCAAAATTCACCCTACGAATGACGCAGCGTACCTTGGACGCAGCAGCGCCGTATGTTGGAACATTGGAAGCCCAGCTATTGCGTCAGCAATTATATCGGCTGCGCGAGAAATGTCTCCACCAATCCGGCGTTGATCCACTATTTTGGCGATCACCGCTGAGCGGATCAGTGGCGGATTAGTCACGGGAACGCTCGATATTTTGCCGATTACCAGCATGCCGCTGAGCCTGATCCGATCCGTCCGTAATCCACCTGCCCATGGGGACGGGATCAATCGTATAATGGCTCTTGCATACACCTGCGGGTCATTACGAACGCCTGCTGCACAATACGCACTTGTACGGATATTTGCGAATGCCGACGGGCTCTTATGGACGCGCACGGGCCCGTGCGAATGTCAGCTGGCTATTGTGAACGTGTACAGGCCCTGCGAATACGTGCGGGTCGTACCAACGTCTCCGGGTCATTGTAAGCGTTTACTGAATTTCCCTTGCCGAATACTGAATCGACGCTCCTTCCAATTACGTTTTGACATGCTGCATGCAAATGCATGTTTAGGAATGCAGTGCCATGCTTACTTACATTTCGAGGAGGGAATAGATTCGAAGCTCCGGACCCCCAGTTGGAAAACTTGGGCTCATCCTGCGCGAATATGGTGTGCGACTGCGTATCTCAAGTGTACATGCATTGTGTCGAATTGTCGCACTGACATAGGTACCACGCAATGTCACGGTTCTTTTTCACAGCCTTCTCAGTCAGCTCGCATTTGTTTCCATCCCTGTGTTTGAAGTGCCGCCACTTCATTGCATATTCTTGGTGTGAACTTAGGTTCACTCCAACCTAACCTGCCGTCGTTGAGTAAATTGGTGGACACTCAGGCACCTGAGCATAGGTGGCGAGCCGAAAAACAAATATCTGGGATCATTCGCTACCAGTTTGCTGCTGATATTAATAATGATAGGTAATGACATGGCGTTGGTTCGACGCGACTCCAAATCCTGCATCTTATAGACCAAAATCTAGAAATTTACGTGTTAACAGTACGACTTTCTTCGCCTTTTCATGCGTGTATAATATCTGTGTCGGAAGGAATGCAGGCATTTTTAGGTTCGACACCAACTTCACGATAATCGTGTTGAAACTAAAGCATGCGGCTTCGCGTGGACTCCCAAGTTTGCGGCGACTGCACCGTTCGGCGTCGGTTTACAATTAGTTTTGTTGGCGTGCGTGTTGGTTACGGTATTCAGGTCACTTGTCGCCGGGAGCTGTCACGCTCGATCTGCTTACGCTCCCGTGGCCACTTGGACAGCGATCGCGGATAGACGGCGTCGCAGTTGACTGTCAGAACGAGGTATCGCGACGGAGTTACTGCGGTGCTGGACAGATTTATCGTAGGTGTATTCTTGATGTGAACCGGGTTCTCATGAGTTTAGGTGGTCAGATAGATGAAACGGGTTTACGACGGATATCTGTTCCTAGATCTCGCAGGTCCAGGAGCGAGATAGTTCGAGCAAACCTGCGGCATAATGAGAAGTGCAAATTAGTAGCGATGATCTGGGGGGCCACCCAGAAAGGTGCATTCAATTCGTGTATATATATATGCATATATGCTAATTGAAAGCACATCTGGGATATGAAATATTTTTTTCCTTAATTATGAATGCATAGCGACACATGAGTATCGGTGAGTGCGTTTCTGATTGCGTTGCTGAATGTGACGCTAGCCCTACCTGACGAAATGCATCATAGATACAGGTCAAGTCTTCTGAATCACTTTGTTTTCTGAATTTAATGAAACCTGACCTGAGGTCAAACGCTGATCTTGAATATCACATGCTCTGATGTGCTGGCTCCTTGCTCGGTGGCAGATTATTCGACGCTAATATCCATTCAATAAATGCATTCAATAAGATGTTATTCGTTACCCCGTGATTTTCCCCTAGGGCGTAATGCTAAATTGTTCATTGATTTAAGGTCAAATGTCAATTGTGATTAAGGTGATTGGCGGGTTGCATGACACCTTGATAGCGGTGGTAAAAGCGTTTGAATAATTCCAAAACGTAAAGTATCTGGCGAGTTATGTGGTACCCAGATTTGACCTCGTCCACCTTTTGTCCTCTGTAGGTGAAAGGGTCCATCGAAGCAGAAAATCGTGTCATAGCGCATGCACGGACACGGCTGCGAAGATTGTGTCAAATTTTCAGACAAATCGGAGGGCATTGTTGAACGCGTTGCTGAATGGGATCCTTGTGCTACCTGATGAAATTCAGCATCGAGAGGTCAGGTCACGCAGTGTGCTGTTTCTTTATTGATTATGCATGTGCCTGTGTTGAGATAGTCTACATCCAATGCTTCGTTTTGTTCACATACCGTACCCTAGTGAGGCATTTTCAGCTTCTGAATTTATCAAACCTGACCTGATTGTTAAACGCTGACCTTGAAGGTCACATGCTCGGATGTCCTCAGGCTTCCTTGCCCGATGGAAGATTATTCGTGCTGAAATCCATCCAATAGATGTATTCCGGAAGATGTTATTCGGTACCCGTAATTTCCTCACAGGGCATGTGATAAAATTTCTCACATATTAGTATGTATTCACCTCAAGTCAAACGTAACATTGGAGGTGATGTGCTTCCATGTGCTGTTTTCTTGCCTGATGGGAGATTATTCGTCATTACTGTCCATCCGATGAATGTATTTAGGAAGATATTGGGTAGATGACAATAGTGCAAGGTCAAAACAATTATTTGTGAACATAGGTCACACTTTGAGATTGTACGTCAGACGCTTGAATATGCTTCATCCATGAGACCTGCCAAATGCCTGTGTCTTTTTGCGTGGTGCGAACTAACTATTTCGGAAATTGACAGGTGCCAAAGAATTTGATATATTTCCTATTTTGGGGCATTTCTTGGCGAACGGTGATGAATCGATGGCCATGTCTGTTCATTTTGATCGATATGCTCGATGTACGTGCTATGTAGACTATTACCTGCAAAAATCAAGTGTGTTGAATGTGGCACCATGACTTTATTCGATACCTCGTAAATAGATTTAATGTATGGGTAAAACCGATTTTGATGACCTGAGGTGAAACTGTAATATTGAAGGTCAGGTAATTTGATGTGCTGGATCTTTGATGGACAGCGGACATCTAGACGTTGGAATCATTCGGCTAAGTGAAATACTTTGAATCTTATCCTGTACCACGCTATTGACCCGAATAGCTTTTCTTAACATCTGGAGATCAAACCGCTCCTACTGAATAATTGTTGTTTGCCTTACTTTGGCAAGCGACAAAGATCATATCCTGAAAAAATGAACGAAATCGGAGAATATGAGAAAAGAATGCTGATAGCGAGTGCGAATGCATCTCCGTTGCTAATCTCATTGACTTCTGGAGGGGAACAACTTGCTTCTGAGCAGCTTTCTATTCAAAGACAATGGAAGAAAATGGGACACACACGGGGGGATTTGTATGGCTCTATGGTTGTACGCCCCTGGGGAGAATCAAAACTTTTGGTAAAGTTATGCCCCGAAGGTAACCTAAGCTCTTGGTAGCTATGCCCCTGGAGACAATCGAAGCTTTTTAAAAGAAAATTTAGAGTGGCAAGTCCCAAAATCAGATGGCACAAATTGGATCTTTTCCACAGCTGAAGGTGGACACGCCCTCCCATTCAGAACTGACTAACGCTGTACCCATGTCAAGAACTTCCATGAAGCCACAGTGATGTTTCGCCGTGCAGTGACCAGGTACAGCGATCTCACTAATGATTACATTCTTGCCGTTTACCTTCATCACCCATTTGCCCGCGAAAAGGTGCTATGCCGATGCGTGGGGCACGCATCTTCTGAGGCAGCTGTAAGTGGTTGCTTAAAACCACACGTTGCTGAAAACATATCACGCAAGGACGGCTGTACAGAACAGTGCGCCCAGTTACGGCCAATATTGCACTCAAGCAAACGCTTTGGTAGTTGACCCAATAGGGGCGTGACTACAGCCATAGCCGACCCACTGACCACACAGAGTGCAAATCTTCACTGGATCGAGCCTGCGGAGACGCGCACCTAGTGAGACGCGTCTCTGGGCGGTGGACTGGGCCGGTCCGTGGCTGGTAGTCGCCGCCGACGACGACAGAGTGCCGTCCGACGGCGGTCGTCCGACGGCCGAAGGCAGGGAGGGAGGGACGGCCGGAGGGAGGGAGGGACGGCCGGGCGACCGCGCAGTGCTCCGCCAGCGGCCGCTGACGCCGGTCGACCGCTGACATCATGGCCGACAAGGACGGTGAGCGATGCGGGTCCGTCTCGCGAGCGCCCCCTCCCGGACGGGGACGTCGCAGTCGTCAGTCTCCAGGTGGGGTCCAACCGCACGGGCTCAGGCGCTGTTGCTGTGTCGCTGGAGTAAGGCCGTGGTCAGTTCCTGTCCCAGGAAGGGACCGGACCCCAGGGACTTGGGAGGTGGCGACGCTCTTGCGTCCAGGCCAGGCACGGTCACGTGCAGGTCGACACAGTGAGCTGAGATCCTGTCACCGCCTGAGACTAGCCCAGCGTCAGCAGTCATCCACACTGCTCCGCCCGCTGGCAGGCAACAGAAGGTACCGGCAGGTGAAATATTCCGGCTGAAGCAGGTGGGGAAGAAGACGAAGTATTGGCTTCGCTAAGCTCCCACTTGCATTTCTTAATCGCATCCCCGTGTGCTCATTTCAGACTCGGGTTTCTGTGCAAGACGTGGACGGTAGCTATTAGGTGATATTAAGATATATCATGTCAGTAATGTGGCTTTAGCCGATTGAAGCTATAACTGCCTGGAAGAATGGGAAGCTGAAAGTGGCATGAAAAAGCCCATATCAATTACGGTAGCTGAACTTTGTGTTCCTGTTGGTGATGTACACCAGCAGGCGGCAGTGCAACTTGCATGTTTTGTTATTACAAAAGTTATGTATTGTTAATAGTCATTTCACACTCTGGGAAATTTCACCTACTGCGGGAAGAAATCAGCGTTTTGGAACTAGACTAAGTGATGCTGGATCATGTTTTGGAGAAAGCAGTCCAAATGCAAGCATAAGGCTGGGTGCCTATTACGAAGTTCGCGCTGTCTGTGCACACTCAGAAGTACAGGAGGTAGCCACTCCTGTGGGGACGTCACTTGTCACTGATCGGTGCCATTGACATTCTTACAGAGAAGAAGAAGAAGAAGAAGAGCAAGAAGAAGGAGGAAGCTCCGCCGCCAGAGCCAGAGCCGGAGCCGGAGCCTGCCCCCGCCCCCGCCCCCGAACCCTCCGAAGATGACGAATGGCCGCCAAAGTTCAGCGATGGTAAGTGCGCGGCGGCTTGCAGATGCGTCGGGTAGTTGGTCGGTCAGGCCGAGCCAAAGCACTGCACCCTGACGTTTCTTCCAGCATTTCACACGTGATTCACACATTCACGATTAGCAAAAGCGTTGCATGGCAAATGAGGAATCATCTTCGTTCGTGATGCTGCCTATGTAATTATTTGAGTCGCTCTGATCATCTAAAGAACGCACGAACTTATTCGAAAATGAACAAGTATTTCACCAAGACACAGCCGTTTGTATCAGCTTGATCCAAGCTCATTGCCATGCGTTTCGGTGTCTTGCGCACGTCCTTGCCTCGCATGTCACCTGCTCGAAATGTGTGAAGGCTCGCGCAGAACACAGACCCGCTCCTGCTTTACTGTCCAATATATGCTCGTGATTATTGGTTCCTGAAGCCCCGACACCACGGGTGTTGATTTCTGAAAATGATTGGGGGGGCAAAATACATGAAGGCAATGGACAAGCCGAAATGGATTCTGGGCACACTCCATATGATCTTATGTCGAAAAGTAGAAATTATTGGGGAAAAACCAACATTGAGGGAGCGCTTGCCCGCTCAGAAGAAAAAAAACAACACCCCTGCCTGACACTATTTTTAGTTTAAACATAGAGACATAAGAAGAGTTATTGCATCTTGATCTGGAAGGGAACATATGCATTCGAAATGTCCACAGATCCTAAAATGTGTCGCTCACGGAAAATCTGGGGAAGATTTTGTCGTATAAACGAAAGCTGCAAGCAAATTAATGTGGCCTTCTTTTGAGAGGGAAGTTGTCGAATTTCGAAAATGGCATAGCATCCATTGGTCTCAAGACAAGAAAAAAACCACCTAGGCATATCTCGTCCCGATCCCAAATACTTGCTTTGCCACTGCGAATCACAATTCCCAGCTGAACCCAGTTGTAAAATGAATGGAACCCAATGGAACCAAATTTGTTGCGTTAGTGGAAACGAATTGTCGCCAGTGCCAGCTAATGCACTTCCGACAAAAAATATATGTGTGCATTATTTATCATTTGCCAAACAACGCATAGCATCACACAAAACAAGCTGTATGTAGATCCATTGAAAGTCATACAGACCAAACATACTTTGCTAGTTTGTAGGCACAACATAGGATAGCATTGACTGTATGGATGGTAAAACAGGTTCGTTTCCTATGTAGCATTGTGTTAGGATTCCGGGCACTACGCACAGCATATTGAAAAAGGAACACACAATTGACCGGCGAAAAAATCAAGCAAACGGAGTTACGAGAACCGTGGCCAGTGTGACCAATCAGCTGACACAGAATTCGCAACAATGCCAGCCAAAGTTGATCAGGCACCCGTCCATTGGCCAACACGCCTGCTGTGGTGATGTGGTGATGTGGTAGGCACCTACAGCACGACCGTTCTGGAGTTGGACGTTTTTCTTCTTCTCACACGAGCCAGCAACACACGCCCATGGGTGCAGATTTCGTGCATGGTGAGGTACTTTACCCCTCAATGTTTGCTTGACCAACGACTAACCTCCCACTCAATGATTTCGATGTTTGACATGGGACCAGATATGGGCCCTCCCATAATCTATGTTGGCCTTCCGATCGCCTCCATGTATTGAACCCCGAATGGATTTCAGAAATCGACACCTCCGAATGTACAGACAAGGCACGGGTAGGGCAGGTGGTTCAGACACTTCTCGTTCAGTTGCTAGCCGGGCTTCACCTGGTTAGAATAATCAGCGCCAGCAATGAGGGAGGGGATCTCTTGAATTATCCGGAAATATTCGGGAAATGTTTGGAAGGCATGACGTATGAATGCAAGCAGTTGAAGTCCATCAAAACGGCGCCATTGGATCAGTGCTTGGTTCGGTTGAATTAAAAGCAAGTAACTGATACAAATCACAAATTCGTGCGTGAGACGAAATGTACGACCCTCAATATACCAGGAGGTGCTGAGCTTACATCAAAAGTACCGTTAGGGATTATGCTATATTACTCAACGTTTCGGCCAGGGGCCATCGTCACTCCTGACGATGGCCCAGGAGCACTTAAGAGCCTTTCTTCGTTGTATTAAACAACAAATTCGTGGTCATCTTCAGCGTTTTGTCGAGTGACGCTGCCTTTACAGCGGCTGTGCATGCGTAGATCTGACAACGTTGTCACATTGGCAGGCCTTTGGGTTTTCATGTGTGGACATATAGCCCTTATTATATCGTAGTCCGGAATTTCGTGTTGCTATGGACTTAACCGCCTGACGCATTTCCGTTTTGTCAGACGATGCTATCGTATATATCGTCTAACCATAAGGATATATACGATAGCATCATCTGACTATAAGAAGTCTAACCATAAGAAGTCTAACCATAAGAAAGATAACTGTGTGTACAGTGCACACACAGCTGTATATCTTGAGGTGGACAGGGTCCGAGGCGACTTTGAACGCTCCGGACATACGGGCTTCCCGCAGCGGCCTAGTCAAAGTCATAGTCATAGTCATAATCAGATTTATTAAGGTCTCCACAATAATGTGGCTTTTCAGCCATCTCGTCAATATATTTCTATAAAACTACATACGTAATCCTATTTCTCATGTCAATAAACAAGAGTCAATTAAAAATAATATAGACATAAATCACGCTTGATCACCTCGTGATCGTTCGATCACCCCGTTCGATCACCCTACACCGATAGGACGGATGTTGGGATTGGCTAAAGCTGGCAGGGCAGCCGCAACATTGGTACGACAGCCGCCCGCCAAGATCAATGGCTCCAACACACTCGCGGCATATCCGGTTACCGCCGCAGTGCTGCATCACAGTGTTGTATTGCAATGTTGCATCACAGTGTTGTATTGCAATGTTGCATCGCAGTGTTGCATCGCAGTGTTGCTTCGCAGTGCTGTATTACAGTGTAGTATGACAGTGTAATATTGCGCTTTTTCTTGGATGGTGCACGACGAACTGTATGCAACACTGCTAATGGCGCCGCCCGCACTATTTGGCCGGTGGGCCGCGGGATTGGGAAATGTCCGATTAATGCACGTGTTGAACCTGGGAGCTTTGTATCCAAAGTTGAACACTCTGATCACTCGGCCATCCCCGCCCCGGGAGCTATATTGCAGTGCTGCATTGAAATGTTACACTACAGTGTTGTGCTACAGTTTTGCATTAATGTTAAATTACAATGCTGGATTAAAGTGTTGCACTATAGTGCTATATTACAGTGTTGGAGTGCAGCGCCGTATTACATCGTTGAATTGCAGTGCTCAGCGTTACTTGTGTGGTATTTATTGCTTCAGTATTACCGTGAATGCTGCGGTATTAAACCATGTCATGGTTGAGGGAATCGTATAACATTCGTCCTACTCTGAGAGTTTTTAGGATGGTTGGCAATAATAATCGCTTAACTGAACACCAGCGTGCGTTTTTTTATTGTTGAATTTAGTCCACATTCGTGCTGGGGTGGCCTTATCGGCCAGGATCCTGTTGGTAAACAAAGCTTGTTGCGCGAGCCGCCCACCCAGTGCATGACATCCAGTTAAACGGCAGAAATTCGGCAGAGTGTAACGTGCCCTCGAAGCACTGACACGACCGCACCGGTAGCTCGTCCCTGACATTATCTGGCTAGGTGCCAACTGACCCTCCCAGTCGAGGTCTAAATGCGAGCGCGCGAAGCGACTCCACCCCCTTCTTGCCGGACGGGAGAGATCAACGCCGGCCAGCGCTCTAACCAGCTGAGCCACCGAGGCGACTCGGTGTGTACGCGGGTGTGGTGTGATGCCTCTCACCGTGGCCGCCATGACTCCTCAGAGCCGGCCCCCGAGGAGGCCGTCGACGGCGAGGCCCCCGCCCCGGGCGAGGACGGCGAGCCCCCCGCCGAGGGCGAGGAGGGCGCGCCTCTGGACGAGGACGAACTTCAGCCGACAGAGAAGAGGAAGTCGATCTACCCCGTGTTTTGGAACCGTCCCAAGGCCAAGATGTACAGCATGAACTTCGATTACGGCGAGAACTATTATCGAAGCATGGTGAATTACCTTGACCACAAGTCTGTCGGTAAGTACTCTACCGAACCGTTGTTGTTTCTAGGAGCACTGACATTGACGACATGCCTTGACCACTCCTGCTGCCACATCAGGGCCCGTGCGTCTCAGTGTGTGTGTGTGTGTAATTTCGGCGCACATGATTAATGGCGCACAACGTCAAGAGGCATGATTAATTACCCTTCGAGTGCACGAGTGGATAATTAGGAAATTATTATTGGGGCCAAATGCATGATTGCTGCAAATTGTGTTCGTGTGGCCCCATAGGGAGCCATGTTAAGAGAGTAATACATTGGTGGGTCTGAGGCAAAGCTGGCAGGGACACACCAGGCAGCGTAGGAAACTCCAGCCCCGGTGTCGTGATGATGCCTAGTGGGCAGCCTATCCATGGGCGTGCGCCTGCTGGCCGTGTCGGTGCGGCGCTGCTGACGTGGCCGACCGGCTCCGACCGTCGGTACGGCCCCGACCGTCGGCACGGGGACGGCTTGGGATGGCTGGCAGCACCAGCGCACCGCGCCGCCTAAATTTAGTGATCCGCGGTCGTGCGATGTCCGTTGTCGCGGCGGCTGAGCTGAATACGTCAGATTGTTGGCCGCGGCCCGCTGGCAGGCGTGCGGGTGCGGCGAAACTGTCGGCCCGATCGGTGCGCGCCGACACGCCCGGCGGGCCGGTCAGCAGTCTCCGACGGCCCGTCACTGTCGACCCCAGTCGCCGCCCCGCACCGTCACGCCCGGCGGGCCGGTCAGCAGTCTCCGATGGCCCCCGCTGTCGACCCCAGTCGCCGCCCCGCACCGTCACGCCCGGCGGGCCGGTCAGCAGTCTCCGATGGCCCCCCGCTGTCGACCCCAGTCGCTGCCCCGCACCGTCACGCCCGGCGGGCCGGTCAGCAGTCTCCGACGGCCCCCCTGTCGACCCCAGTCGCCGCCCCGCACCGTCACGCCCGGCGGGCCGGTCAGCAGTCTCCGACGGCCCGTCACTGTCGACCCCAGTCGCCGCCCCGCACCGTCACGCCCGGCGGGCCGGTCAGCAGTCTGTCACTGTCGACCCCAGTCGCCGCCCCGCACCGTCACGCCCCGGTCAGCAGCTTCCCGTGCCGCCCCGACCAGGTCACTGTCGGCCCCAGTCGCCGCCCCACAATGCTACGCCCGGCGGGCCGGTCAGCAGTCTGTCACTGTCGGCCCCAGTCGCCGCCCCGCACCGATCCGACCGAAATACGACGGTCGGCGGCGCCGGCGGTGGCCCATGGCCAGACACACACCGCTCAGTCTCCCCGAAGTTGACCATTAACACTCGCACGTCCGGCGGTCCGCGCCAACTTCGCATGTCCGGGGGGCAGATGACCCCCCCTAAGATCTCTGGAACTATGCTAGGTAGCGACAAACGGAAAACGGCGCTGGATAGCTGGTGATGGGGTCTATCGAAAGTGTTTCGATAATTTTTTTTTTTCGCTCAGGTCAACATTCAGGTCACTGGGCCATCATAAGCAAAATTCGACCAGATCAGGTGGGACTCAGATATTGACACATATCTCAGGACCTGTAACAGATAGAAACGAATGGCGAACGCTATTCGACAGTCCTTGAAATGCGCTACCGACAATAGGCGGTGTAATTTAAGGTCAGGTCAATCGAAACTCCGGTCAAGGTCATGAATTCATGACCTCAGGTCAAGTCCTAGGGAGGTCATGTAAGGTATCAATCGACATGGCTTGACGATACAAGCACAATGACGGTAATTTCAGCCTTCTAGCTCCATGCAGTGCGATGTAATGCGCATAAATGTGTAGTGATCTCAGGTGACCTCAGAGACCTTGGTGAGGCCACTGAGCAAAAATGTCAGCAGTAGCATTGAGCATAGCTTCCATCTACATGCCACAACCGTTGTGAGATCATTCCGAGCGAAAATGTGTAAGTAGGAAACATTTGTATATTTTACCATAGCCCTATAATGGGGAAACCATGGCAGCGACCTGACCTAAGGTCAATGCCACGAGAAAAAAAACGATATACATATTATGGCCCCTGATGAGATCATGACATTCTATAAGTTTGAAATCAATCGCCCAATTATTGTGTAAGTTATGCCACCTATAACTCCAAGTGTAGTTGGGTCACTTCGCCTGACCTGGTGACCTGACCTGAGATGACTCAGGGTTAAAAATGTATGAGGATATGCGAAAAAACCAATGAATATCTATGCGAGGTTTGGCCTTGCTAACACTATTAGTTTGGCGGCAAATGAGGAAAAACCGGAGGGGGCAGATATCTGCCCCCCCCCCCGGATGTGCGCGGGTTAAGTGCGAGGCCGTAAAACAGCGGCCGAGCCCTCTGGTAGTTATTGAAGGAGTGCAGCAGAGGTACACCTATCGATTCAAACCTCATTGGGGAGCTGGTCCGCATGGCCCAATTTTAACACGCACCCTGGAGGGCCTCGGAAAATTACGCGCACTGGGGGGGGGGGGGGGCGGATTCCGCCCCCTAAGATATCGGCTCCTACTGAGGCTAGAGTAACGAAATTCATAGAGCGGATGGGCACGATAGTAAACTCTATCATGTGTAAATTTCATGACCTTAGGTCAATATCTTCAAGGTCAAATGAGGTCAAGATATCACAATTTTCTGGTTTTGCGTAGATTGGCTTGTCAATGTTATGAATCGCTGTGATTGTGTTTAAATGCTCCAAAATTGGCATTGATGATGTTTTGGACATTACTAATGATGCAATATCGATGCCAGATCCACCATTTGACCTCAGGTCACCTATATAGGAGCACTTTAGCAGGTCATTACCTGCTCCAGTTACCGGAACCGGGCTGCCCACCCGACTGTTCCGTTGGGCGATTCGGCACAATCGGCTTCGCAAAGAAATGAATGAAATACATGAATAAAGTATGGAAACGCTTAGGCACACAATGACAAACAGTATATTTCGGGATGTGTTGGGAGTAACATGTAAAGTGACATCAATCGCATATTTGCATTTTTGACAACATTCCAGTTAACCCAGTTTGGTTCTATTAGCCTGTCATGAACTTGACCTGACTTGACCTCGGCGACCTAACATGACTTTTAAATTATCTAGCATAACAATATGCATCAAACAAGTCGCTAGTGTTGTCAAGAACACTTTCCTTTTGCAAATATACGGGAAGCGCATCAGCGCCGACTTTTGTGGTCTGGCGCTGCTAATTGTTTTTACTTTAACGACCTCTAACATGAAAAGTTGTCCGCCGATTTTTATTTTTCTTACTTTAAACAATGCGCCGATCATTTCTAAGTAGGTATCCAAAAACTGGCCTATATCATCTGGTACAAAATGGAGTTATGTACGAGAAATCGGAGGGGTGGGCGGATTTCGCGACCCCCTCCAGGGCGTGCGTTAACCTGTCACAAACTTGACCTGACATGACCTCGGTGACCTGACATGACTTTGATACAATATGGCACAACAATATACGCCAAACAAGTCGCTAGTTTTGCCAAGAATACTTCCTTTTTGCCAATATACGGGAAGCGCATCAGCGTCGATATTTGTGGTCTGTCACTGAGAAACTTTTTTGACTTTAGCGACCCCTAACTCGAAAAATGTTCGGTCGATTTTCCTTTTTTTATTTTAAAGAACCGCCGGTCACTTATAAGCAGGTGGTACACAAACAATGGCATACATCTACCGGTAAAATCTTGAGTTATCTACGAAAAACCGGAGGGGTGGGCGGATTTCGCCACCCCCTTCCAGGGCGCGTGTTAAGAGGTGCGCATATTGACTTGAACCTCATTGGGGAGAGGAGAGGAGCCTGGTCCGCATGATCCCATTTGAAGACATTGTATATTGGAAAGGCTCTGCCGGACTGCGTACCGGCTCGAGGGCTTCGAAGGCGCTAGCACGCCCTTGGACTGCACGATAAGGAGACTTTCAAATGGCGGGAAAAGTAAGCTTGAGAGACAGGTCTGACCAGCCACGTCGTACGATTCTGACAGGCAACTACATAACGACGGATCCTATAGTCACCACATGAGCATGAGCTTCATTCCAGTCGTCTGTCTGCTAAGCTAAACTATTCTGCCTGATCACGTTTTCTTCTACCACCTTACACAACTTCATATGTTGGCATTGTGGCGCTTTTTCAGCAACGTTTTTGATCAGTGTTTGCAAGAAGGAATTTAACCATCTCAGTATTGGGCTACCAATACTGTAGGGATGTCATCGGATAACATGCGTTATTTAATATGTTTAGAGCATGTATTGCACCATGCTAGGCATTAGTCAGCTTCGATGACTGAATACAATTATTCCATTTAACACCAAGTGTCGTATTGTGAACAGAATCTACCGAGAAACATTCCAAACGCGTTTATGATTTTCCTAGTGGAAAATTGTGAAATGCCGATTTGACTTTTAACAATTGAAACTATACTGCTATATGCTCATCTGAATACCACAAGAATTATGGCAAAATGATTGTCATGTTATCACGAGGACTCATTTATATCACCTACCACGACCAAAGATGTCCCATAAAGGCCTTCGATATCTATCCACTCTTACGCATCGCATGATGGCGATCAGTTTGGAATAGCTTCCTGTTGCAAATGATAAATAAACAACTTGGGTAGCAGAGCTAACTCAGCTTTCCACTGGGTTATGCCGTCAGTAGAGTACCTGCATGTTTTGTATGTAGCTATTTTATCATGATGTGTGATGTTCACTGCGGGGAAGCTGCCTCAGACTCGTGAACACTGTCCTGCGCCGGAATACTGCAGTTTGATGTGGATATCCGGTAAGCATGGGCATGCACCACGAAAAGTGATCCGACGGGTCTGATCTGACTTCGTTGTGAAGATTCAGGTACTATCAAGTGCTATTTTGTGCCGTGCAAAGTCGCAGACGTAGTTTCAATCGCGCGAAGTAAAACATTAGACGGCATTGAAGAAACACAACTGTGAAATTTGACAACTTTCACGCCATCCCATCTGGACTCTGAGCAGAAAAACCTAATAGCACTGGCAAGCCAGTGCTGTTAAATTTCATGCGAACCATGCTCTTTTAATCACCACCTAGCATGGAGATTTCACATCAATTTCCCCATTGAGTACGACAGGGATTAGGGGAACTTCACACAAGTATTGGAGGGCATGGGAAGGTTGGAAGGAAGGGCAATGCATGGAGTGAATTGCTTGACCAGACTTCCTTTCAGGGGAGAATGGCCATTCCATAGCGCCCTCTGTCAGAAGCTGAAGTTATTTAGGGGAGGACACGCTAGCTTTGAGTGGGCCTGGGTCGCCAAAAGTATGTTAAACTCCAACCCGGCTTGAAAAAAAACGCAAACCCCGCACTTGAGAGGCCGCGTTTCACCACGTCATTCAGGTGAGTGTGACGTGGGAGACGGCCAACGCTCTTGAGGCAGGATGGTCCATGGTGTCCAAGCCGGTCGACCGGGGGGTTGCATTGACGACAGCGGTGTGGGTCGCACACTACAGCCCCGAGGCGAAGCGCCACCGCCACACGGATTGTCTCATCATCCGGATGAAGACCGAGGTTGGGTACCGGAACGGCTTGCAGCCAGGCGGCGGTATGCGGCTGAGATATGGTTTTGATAAGAAGAGTAGATATGGTTTTGAAGTATTCGGCTCGTTGTCCAGTTATTTAGGTTTAGGAACATTTCGACTGTGAGCACCGTGGTTTTCACGTTCAGTCTTACCATGGACCGTACATAGGCATGATGCTGGACCCATGGTGGGGGGACGAAGAGACTTGCTCCCCAAATATCTATGAAATTTAAGATTGGGTGTATGGCGCTGCACGAAAAAAATATACCAGGACCCCCTCTCGCCTTCCCCAATATCCAAAATAAGCGGCAATGCCCATGATTGCATGCATACAGTTAAAGGAGACCTGCCACATCTCCCTTGATATACGCCGCAACTCGTTAGAGCATCCGGCCGGAAAACGGTCAAGTACATTACTTGGCAGTGCTAACCGGCATGCATTTTGTGTTGCAGCCACTCGGTGCTGCCCGGAACAGACGTTCTTCCCTCCTCCCAACTGTGCAGAATGCTCGCTGACTGAGAACCACCCGTTCCAGTTGGCCGGCGAGGAGGCGAGCTTCCCAAGGCCGAGTCGTGGGCGGAGCGGGCGCACAAGTCGGCCGCCATGCGGTACCCCAAACAGGACACCGACATCAGCAACCTCCTGCTCACCGTTCGGTCCAACATTCGCTGCTACGACGCGCACCACAAGCGGTACACCGCCAAAATTCAGAACGTGTACGGCCCCAAGGCGTACTGAGCGCCGGGTCATCCGTCCGACAATCACGGCGGTCGGGGTCGCAGCGAGCCAGCGCCGCCCAGTGGCAGCACCTGGAGACTCAAGTGCCACTGGCCACCACTAGGTGGCGCGCGGTGACTGAGCGCGTTGCGTTCAGCGGCGCCTCAGGCTCGTGTTCTTGTTTTGAGCGTCAACGAATGTTGCGGCACCTTCGTGCCGGGCAAAGGTAGCACAATCGTGTTGTGACGTTCACCTTCATCTCCCCACTGCCCAGACATGCTGAAATTTGTTTTGGTACAGCAGGTGGTTGGTAGTAGTGTCTCGCGTTTTGTTGCGATACACGAGACAACAGGTTTGTATTTGCCAATGTTTACAATCTTCGCCTATTTGAGGTTTTCTTTAGTCTCCATCGGCTTCAGTCTTTTCGCTTTCACGTCTTCTTGGTATCTTCCCCGCAGTGTCTGTGCAGTGCACACAGGTTACTTTGATACCCGTTTAAAGTACGAAAGCAACTTTTACCGCAATGCACCTGATATGCATACATTATATTATGGGATCTGTGTATTCGACTTTTGTTTCCTTGATGTATCGAGGATGTGCTGCTACTCACCATGGAGGCCATCTAAATAGGCGTTGCATGACGAATACAGTCGAACGTCCCTCGACCGAAAAACAACAAATTGAGATCATTCAACTTAGCACGTGTCGGCAACATCTGTTCCCACCATATTTATTGATGTTCAGCGCACATAAACACAAACCAGCTGAATATCATCGGGAACGCGATTCAGTGCTGTCTGAAAAATTGGCGCGACTTTTTCTTTCGAATGACATGGTAAGATAAAAGTTGATTCCACACCTTCGAATGGGCGTGATCCTTTCTACTTTGGCCGTGATCACTCCAACTCATCGCAAATTTGAACTTTAGCATTTCTGCTCCCCATAATCATACGCACATCTAAGGGACAAACTTCTATTTTCTGGAACAAGAATAATCGTGGTGTGTTGAAGAATAATCGTATTTCAGTGTAAAATTCAAGCTGAAAATACATCGAGGTTCAAGTAGCGCCCCAAATCAGAGATATTTACTTTGTGGGGCGGAGGGGTGACATTTCTTCAGAAAAATATTGGTCGCGCCATTGGTCTAGGTCCACAAGGAAATTATGGAGCGCCTCTGCTCGCAGTAAACTCTTTAAGGTGAGCTGAAAAATTCGTCCGCGACCGACTGCTTTTCTGTAGGTATAACTATCTATATATGCATATATATATATATATATATATATATATATATATATATATATATATATATATATATAAAAAAAAAATATATATATATATAAATATATATATATATATATATATATATCTTCTTCAGAACTACGCCCATGTCAGACTTACAAGAAGACAAAACGAATACTACTATATTTAATGTATTAAAATGGCATTCAATGCTTTATGAGACAAGACCGCATCTACAAACTGTACAATGCAAAAGAACAGGACCCCAGAGGTGAGTAAATGAACAGAAGAAGAGAACATCGACAAAAAATATACGCAAAAATACACGCGCAAACATTGCACCACGACCACTGTGATCATTGATGACTGGCCCAGGATAGTCCAGCTATACCCCTCAATTTTCGATAAATAACTGCTTTGGAATAATGTCATGACAAATGCCGGATATTCTGCCGAGATCGCAATGCACAACACGGATACCGTGTCCGCAAGTTCGCATGACATACAAGGTCAGCAGCAGCCTGCGAGTGATCGGGGGACACACGGCCGCACCAGGTCAGCAGCAGTCTGCGAGTGATCGGGTGACACAGGACCGCACCAGGTCAGCAGCAGTCTGCGAGTGATCGGGTGACACAGGACCGCACCAGGTCAGCAGCAGTCTGCGAGTGATCGGGTGACTCCGTGAGCAGTGGTGACGACAGGACCGCACCAGGTCAGCAGCAGTCTGCGAGTGATCGGGGAGGACCACAGAGCAGCAGTCTGCGAGTGATCGGGTGACACAGGACCGCACCAGGTCAGCAGCAGTCTGCGAGTGATCGGGGGACACAGGACCGCACCAGGTCAGCAGCAGTCTGCGAGTGATCGGGGGACACAGGACCGCACCAGGTCAGCAGCAGTCTGCGGGTGATCGGGTGACAGCGGCACAGTCCGTGATCCCAATACAAACACAGCTCAACAATGATCTATTTGTATCAAGGGGGTGGTGACGTCATTTATGCGGGCGATCCAGCAGACATCCCGCAATCATTATATCCTACAATTACCAAATCCCCAATCATAGTATCGCCTAGCGAACGAAGACAAGTCCAGCGACAGGTCACAAAACCAGCGTTTTGTTATCTGTTATCGGCTAAAATGACCCAGGCGCTAACTATGCAGTACAAGAACCCTCCACCAATACGGTACGCACACACATTCACGCTATGTACAAGCTAGGTTTGCACACAATCATCAACTAGGGAATCACCGGTGCAAATCCATAAAACGCAGTCCCTCACATTCCCGTCATTCAAGTTGGCAGACGGTCTGCCGTCGTGTCGGCAGCTGTACGCCGAACACACGACAGTCGGCAGACAGCCGCCACTCTCGTCACGTGCTGGTCTCGCGCCGCCGCCCGGGGCGGCGCCTGCCGCCACCTGGCAACACGGACCGGTCCGCAGGCGCGCCGCGTCACCTTCACCTCCGCACCATCGGTCGGCCACGTCGCGCCGCCGTCGTGACGGGGACCGATCGGCGGCGGTGACACGGCGGCGGCGGCAGCGGCGGCGGATATTTCCGGCGGTGTGGGCCGCGCGCCGAGCTGCCAGCTAGCGGTAGGAGCCGTGCCGGGTGGCGGAGCGCGCGCCCTGCTGGCCGCCGCCAGAGCGGAGCGGCGTGGACTGCGGGTCGTACGCGTACGGCTCCTGCGACGACGCCTCCACAAACTTGGACCAGTAGTCGTAGGACAGGCCCAACAGCTTCTCCATCACCTGAGGCGGACACAGCCAGTCGCTTCACCCACGAGTCACGACCCAGTGTGAGGTCACATCGACTGATGTCGCTACATCACCTGGACACCACATGATATGCGAACATCCCCCACATGCAAACATTGCGTAGAACGTCTTGAGAAGCTCACTCTCACACCAGCTCTGAGTCGACCACATACTCTCCATCTATCCACCCACCCGCACATCGATTCGTCTCTGGCTCTGCCCCCCCCCCCCATCGTACCGTCTGCTGCTGACGAGTCTCAGTCAGGAGTGCGTTCGGCTCCAGATCGGCTGTCGAGTAGCCCACCAGCGTTGGGCCGTACACCTTGGCCAGACTAGAGGCAGCCATCTTGTTCTCGGGCACATCCGCCACCCTGGTGACAGGACGTGCGGTCACGTCACGTCACGTCACATCACGTCACGCCACGTAATCACTGCCACGACGTGCCGCAACGGAGCTGGGTCTCACGGTGATTCCGAATATATTATTATCCGCAGTAATGGGAAGGGGCATTAATTACCCTAACCACACCCCCGGGGTTTCTCTGAGATAACTCGTCAACTGTTCCAGATATCGCCTTCAAAGTTGACATACCTTTCGACAGTTGATAAGGGCACATTGTGTTTTTAAAATGTAGGTCCAATTCATTAACATTCTGGAACTAGGCCAGGTCAAGGTCAGGTCATGACTTTGCATCAATGCGGGTTTTAGACGTTCACTGAAATATCTGTCACGAACAAAACAAAAGGGTAGTGAAAAGTGAGATTCCAGAGAATAGGCAAATAATTCAAATACTCATCATCAAATACTGAAGTGACTACATACACTGTCACGGAATCATATGGAGGTTTATACTGGACATACATCTTGCTTCGTATATATCCGTGTGAATGCTTACTTTTTAAGGAAAACAAGCATTAATATTTGTAATGGGAAATTATGTTGTGCAATTGCATTTTAACCTTCAAATCAATATCATAACAGGTCACTGAGACGTGAAATAAAACGTCCCAGGGATATACACATCCCACGTGCTTTGGAGCTAAAATAAGAGTTACAGCGAAGTAATGACTATGGTTAACCAAGACAATTTTGGATGACATTTGCATTTATGTGCTAGAGGTGCAGGAAATTGATTTCAACATGTCGGTTTTCTAATTTTTGGTTAAAGAAGACCGCTCTCAAAATTCCCACAGAAAAAGAAAACATTGAGCTTTGGTCATACTGATTATATTTTCATCAACACAGTTCGATTAGAAAATCACAGCCTTTGCAATTCTGCAAACAATTCAACAATTCTGCACACATTCCAAGAATTGGACCTTGGCCTTGGCATGTGGCGGTACACTATACGAAGTGCTTAGCCTGCTTATCATTGGTACTGAAGAACGAAATCGCGTTTGTTTCACGACCAGGGCTCGAACGACCAGGTGACTCATTGCACCACATCGATCTGCCTGGCCTAACCTGAAAGGTCAACCAAAAAGGTAGGGTAGTTCGGCGCAACCCAGAACGTTCAACGACGGAGCCGCATGATACAATTTTCCGCATCTCTCTATATAGCTTAGAGCAAAAGTGAATGGGAAGAGGGTGACGAATCGGTCCTCCCCGCCACGAAGGTACGAAATCTGCTGCACTGCGAGTTAATGTAACATTGTTCGGACACTTTGTTATGTTTTCGCACCTTTGAGTTTCACACCGATGAACCGCACGAATCTAAAAGATCACGAGGTAGAACCAGCGTCTAATGGAGACGTCGCACGTTCTTGGTTTCATGTGGGTTATAATTTAATAAACCGAGAGGGTATCATATTCACAGGACGATGAAGTGTGTATATGTTTCATATTCAAGCAATAGCAAATAACATTCAAGCATACACGCTACCTTGGTGTAAAACGACAAAAAAAAAAACTTGACAGTAGGATGAGAAACCAACTTGCAGTGCTTGATGCATAGAGCTGAGAAGTGAGCGTCAATACAATTAAATGCCGGCAATACGACCTCGAATGACGGGACATTACTAAACAGCGATGGGAAATCAATTTTGTTGTCGAGTTCTAGAAAACACTGCACGAGACCGAAGATCAAGTGCAAAGCATGTTTTTTATAGAGGGAGACAGCAAAATGCCTTCTCCAGCACAAGCTTAGTAATATATTTCTCAGGCCGTAGCTTCCATAACTGAAACAAATAAAACGCAGAGACTTCATAGTTCCTTCGCTTCTGATATTATCGGTAACTTGATTGATGATAATCGTGGGAACGATGCTCAACATTTATAAAATCCCAATGACAAAGTAATTTAAGCGAACCACAGCAGAGAACGGCAATGCACGATACAGTATTGGTTCGACCGATTAGCGCTTGAGGCGAAAAATCTGAGTTTCAGAGAAGCTATTATCAGGATGAGTCCCAATGTTCTCAAGGTAGTGAATAATGATGATTCGTATTTTTAAAATGAGCAGCATTGTTGAATATCCGACATAAATGAAACGGTATGCCGAAACATATTTCGTTGAAATCATACAAGATATCATAAATTGAATATATTTCGCCCACTCTAGACTTCCTCAGTCAAGTAACCACTTGCCAAACGCAAACAAACGCTTGACGGTACTTATCGAGAGTTCATCAGACACAGGAGCGAACGACTGATAATTTATCAAAATGTGTACAATTTTCCATGTCTGCAACCTATACTGCTCAACCCGACTGCCAGGCCCGTCTCACCGTTGAAGGATCCAATTCGCCGCTGCAGAAACCGACCCACCACTGCAGGATTTAACTCACGACCGCAGCTGACCCACCACTGCAGGAATTAACCCACGACTGCAGAAACCGACCCACCACTGCAGGACTTAACTCACGACTGTAGAAACCGGCTCACCGTTG
>JAOTOL010001370.1:0-112500 GCA_034440575.1 Imbricaverruca yamaguchii | reverse complement strand
CAATAAGAAGTGCTTGTGACATGTCAGCAGATGTGTTCCACGGGTCAACGCAGAACACACGTGCGACATGTCCCTCAGGCTGGTGGGTTTCACGGACCGGATACTGGCAGATGACGCAGACAAGGCGCACCGCCGGGGCCGGATGGCAGCGGGACGCTCAGGTCACCGGGAAACAGTGTAAAATAATTGACAATGTGGCCTGGAAATTCACAGTTAATGGAATTGTGCTATTTCATCCTTGTCTTAGGTTTTAACCATTTTGCCACATGATGTGTGGGCAGTCATTATACACACGACAGCTAAATAATGTAAAATGCATGTGACTGAAGTGAAATGTGTATTATAACAGCATTCTGCTTTTTAATCCTTCAGTGGAGATCCTTTATTTTCTTCCAATCTTTCACTATTCCCAAGCAACTTCTTTCTTCATCCACACAGTTAATGGTGAAGTAATTTTAGGACACTGCCGGGAAAGGGCAGCCACACCGGCCCACGATGCAGCCAAATCCATGCGGATGACCGTGCGGAGTTGGTCGGCGCTTGCCAATGACTCCCTGCAGCGTGTGCGGACCAACACAAGGCTGACCAGGGATCTGAGGGGATCAGCACTCGACATCGACTCACTGGAGGGTGTGCGGACCAGCACGGGGTTGGTCGGAGTGCGCTGCATCGGCGGCGGCTCGCTGACGGACCGCTCCAGCGACTTGCTGCGGGCCCGGCTGCTGCGCCGGCGCTGCGCACTCGGCGAGCGCGCGCGCAGCTGACAGACAGTGACAGACAGTTAGACAGCGGCACACACAGCTGACGTACGGCTGGATCGCACGCGCAGCTGACAGACAGTCAGACGGCGGCACACACAGCTGACGTGCAGCTGGATCGCACGTATCGCACAGATCCTGTGCTAGCGTCTGCGCCGGCGCTGCGCACTGGGCGAGCGCGCGCGCAGCTGACAGACAGTGACAGACAGTTAGACAGCGGCACACACAGCTGACATACGGCTGGATCGCACATATCGCACAGATCCTGTGCTAGCGTCTGCGCCGGCGCTGCGCACTCGGCGAGCGCGCGCGCAGCTGACAGACAGTGACAGACAGTTAGACAGCGGCACACACAGCTGACGTGCAGCTGGATCGCACATATCGCACAGATCCTGTGCTAGCCTCTGCGCCGGCGCTGCGCACTCGGTGAGCGCGCGCGCAGCTGACAGACAGTGACAGACAGTTAGACAGCGGCACACACAGCTGACGTACAGCTGGATCGCACATATCGCACAGATCCTGTGCTAGCGTCTGCGCATCCCATGAGATGCACAGACGCTAACGACGACCCCATCACACACGAACTACGTAGCTTGGCTAGCTAGCTATGTGTCCAAGGGCGCTTCGGCCAGCTCTATGGCCATCCATCAGTTAGGGACGACGCTGAAATGCCACACGAGCCGACCAGTAGCAATAACCGTCACGCCACGACGGTCCCGACAGCACGTCAGCAGTACACAGCCGGTGGTGAGGTGACACGACCGCCGAACACGAGCTCCACGTGCCACCACCCAAAAGGCCGGATGACGGTGGCACAGATCCGACTGGTGGCGGTGACCGGACCCGTGATGGGCACGGTGACGGCGACAGATCTGGCTACTGGAGGTGACAGTGGCACATACCTGGCTGGTGGCGGTGACCGGACCCGTGATGGGCACGGTGACGGTGGTGGTGGCCACCAGCGCGTCGCCGCTGGCCACAATTTGGGCCGGCTGGTCGGAGCTCTGCGAGGACTGCACCACGATGTCCGCCACAGACGGAGACGCCTGACGGTTGCGCCGCTGACGACCAACGCACACACGTGAGCCGTCTCGGGCAGGGCAGCTGCACAGCCAGCATCGTCATCACTCACAACACGCAAGGCAGCTGCACAGCCAGCATCGTCATCACTCACAACACGCAAGGCAGCTGCACAGCCAGCATCGTCATCACTCACAACACGCAGAAAAGGGTCATGCAGCTGCATCACTCACAACACGCAAGGCAGCAGCCAGCATCGATCACTCACAACACGCAAGGCAGCTGCACAGCCAGCATCGTCATCACTCACAACACGCAAGGCAGCTGCACAGCCAACGCATCGTCATCACTCACAACACGCAAGGCAGCTGCACAGCCAGCATCGGCATCACTCACAACACGCAAGGCAGCTGCACAGCCAGCATCGTCATCACTCACAACACGCAAGGCAGCTGCACAGCCAGCATCGGCATCACTCACAACACGCAAGGCAGCTGCACAGCCAGCATCGTCATCACTCACAACACGCAAGGCAGCTGCACAGCCAGCATCGGCATCACTCACAACACGCAAGGCAGCTGCACAGCCAGCATCGTCATCGCTCACAACACGCAAGGCAGCTGCACAGCCAGCATCGGCATCACTCACAACACGCAAGGCAGCTGCACAGCCAGCATCGTCATCACTCACAACACGCAAGGCAGCTGCACAGCCAGCATCGTCATCACTCACAACACGCAAGGCAGCTGCACAGCCAGCATCGTCATCACTCACAACACGCAAGGCAGCTGCACAGCCAGCATCGTCATCACTCACAACACACAAGGCAGCTGCACAGCCAGCATCGTCATCGCTCACAACACACCAGCACCAGGAGTCGGCATTGCCATCTCCGTTGCGCTTCGACACAGATGGTGCAAAACTGTTCTCTCTGGGGTGGTGGTAGACTGGCTATTAAGAGCCACCGGCTCTCGAGTCATGCCACGCCCGGCGGAACGAACTGCAGTTGGCCAAATTGTCACATGTTTAACTCGCTTCAGCCAGCTTCGGCTGTTGCGTGAACAAAAATGGAGCGCGAACATGGTGGCGGAGGAGACATGCACCGAGACATGGACGCAACCGGCTGAGAGACAGAGATGCCGGTCGGCACCTACCTTGGCTTTGCGCGTGCGCCGACGCGCCTTGGTCGCACCCAGGCCGTCATCCTCCTCTGTCTCTGCGTCAGAAGTGCGCTTGTGTCCGCGTGAGTGCTGAATGACGCGTCCCGAGCGCACGTGGCTGCCGTCCAGGTCTTCTTCTGTGTAGTCCATCGACAGGTCGTCGGCCGACATCAGCGAACCTGGCGGGTGGACGCAGAGTTGCAGAGGGCCCACGTCCGCCCACCAACGATCGACAGGCGCACGAGGATAAACGGCCGAGTAGTTGCCACATGTCAAGTGTCAAACCACAGATGTGACGGAGACGGCTGGTCAGGCGTGACCTCTGGTCAGGGCGATGCAAATACCACTACAAAGGCAGGTTGGGTGACGAGTTGGTTGGTTGGTTACTGGAATTTAGGGGCGCGTCGACCACGTTGGCCATGCAGCGCCCGTAAGTCGGGTGACGAGAGACAGTCTGATTCATTGGAGTAGCTAACAGGTCTTCCCAGCTGGTGCTGTTCATGACAGATCGACGAGGGAAAGGTGCGAAAATCCACACTCATGTCGCGGATTAGTCCTAAATTATGTCGTACGGAAATTGCACACGTATAATTCGCCGGTGCAATATGTAGGCCCGTGACCATCGCTCGAGTTCAGGGGCCTCGGGCACTTATAATATCATCGCGGATGAGTTTATAATCATTACTTTAAGTAGTTTGCCTCAATGGAACTATAAAAGCTCATGTGTCATGGATATCGCAAAGGTCCGTAGAATTCACTTTGTACTTGTTTTTAAAAGTTCACTCAAATCGTAGGCCCAATGTCCCAGGGTGACGTGACTCAATGTTATCTCTTGACCCAAGGTCACGTGATATTTTTGGGCCCGGATGTCCCACTCGAATCTCACTTTTTATTTTCTTCAAACACGCATGTGAACTTTCGGATAAACAAATACAAATCTTTGTTTTGCCTATAAGCATGACCTTTTCGGCCTTTCTCAATGGTCGTTTTTACCCATTTCCGCCGGCTGACGCTAGTGTTCCAGAGAAGCAACAGCTATGCTGGAAGCGGAAGGGGCATGAGGTTCGTGTGCATCGCAATGAATTGCAATGACTTCCATTTTATATTTTTCAAGGTTCAGGTTTTTAACGTCGTTTCGCTCGACAAGTATACCGAGCTAGAACACAGCTAGAACCCATGACCGAGTGATTGTCATTTTCACAATACCGAACTGAACTTCCACATTTACATTCTTAAGGCATGTGATGAGCTGCAAAGCAAATAAAGGTACACGGTTTTCCCTCCAAGCAGTGGTTTCGGCCTTAGAAATTAGTGTTTCGAGCTCACTGAAGAAACTGGGTGTATGACCTGTACGCCGCCAGTAAAACTGGGTGTGATTTTATTTGCATAATCATTGACTAGGTCTTATGCATTGGTATCAGACAAAAACAACAAAGGCAGACAGACTAAATCGCTGCCTAGCAGATCGCTCTCGACTGCTAAATGGTCCTAGTACGTAAAGCGAGCGTTGTTGCCGTGCGAGTGTTCATATAACTCGCACTGCGGGCGACATCCCCCGACGCGACGATCCATCATGACGTGGCACGGCACCTGCCCCGTCTGGTGCGCGTTGTTGTGCGTTCCTGTGAAAACGCCTGAATATACTGCGAACCATGTTCCCCAAGTAGGTCGACCTGCATAAGCCGCGCAAAAACTGATGATACAGCCGAAGGAGGTACACAGCAAGGCATCGAGGCAAACAACCTAAAATGGCTACCAAAGAAGCTCACCTGTGATGACAGGGTAAAAATAATGGCTTTTCGTTAGGTGTGGTGGTGGTGGTGGATTGGGGCTTAGGGGCGCGTCGACATCCAGGGTCATTTTGCGCCCATTTCGTTAGGTGTGAGATGTCGAAACGAGCACAGTAGGATGTCAAAATTTGCAATGGAATTAGTGTCATTTAAAATGCTTTTGATACCTCAGACTCAAATTCGAGCTGATGGTGTCGGTTCCAAACAGCAGGATGTCGATACTTCTTGGGGAAGGATGTCGATTGAGCGTTCAAAAAGTGGTATATTCCACCCTATTTCACGAATAATTTATCACTGTCTGATGACCTTTGCCCAGGGATATGGGTAAAAAAGGCATTGGGGTCACCGGCTTCAAATTTGAATAGGTGAATTATACGCGTGTGATTACTCTATGGCATAATTTTGGACGAAATGCGAGTGTGTACCGCTCTTGTCTATTTGTCGTGCGCAGCACCAACTACCGCACACATAGTTGCCCTGAGGCGTGGCCGCAGTATCCGACCTGGCACGGCACTGGCCACCGCAGACGCGTGGCTACACTAGCTGACATTACCAGACCCCTGTTGCTGCAGACGCTGCTGCCACAGCCGACCTGAACCGACAGTGGCTGCAGCGTACGTGACCGCAACAGCCGACCTGAAGCGACAGTGGCTGCCGCATACGTGACCGCAACAGCCGACCTGAAGCGACAGTGGCTGCCGCGTACGTGACCGCAACAGCCGACCTGAAGCGACAGTGGCTGCCGCGTACGTGACCGCAACAGCCGACCTGGAGCGACAGTGGCTGCCGCGTACGTGACCGCAACAGCCGACCTGAAGCGACAGTGGCTGCCGCGTACGTGACCGCAACAGCCGACCTGAAGCGACAGTGGCTGCCGCGTACGTGACCGCAACAGCCGACCTGGAGCGACAGTGGCTGCCGCGTACGTGACCGCAACAGCCGACCTGAAGCGACAGTGGCTGCCGCGTACGCGACCGCAACAGCCGACCCGAACTGCACCGCCGGCGGCGCCTCAGCGACTGACCGATGCTCTCGCAGATGGTGCCGAGCCTGTTGGAGGAGCGTCGCTCGCGAGCCCGGCCGTGCGCCACCGACTGACTCAGCTGCAGCATCTTCTCGCGCGTCTCGTTGTTGATCCCGTGCGGGTCGTTGAAGATCAGCTCCCGGACCGTGTTCAGCTGGCGCTCCTGCCGGTCCACCAGTCGGCCGTTGGCTGGGCGGCCGTCGCATGCCCGGCCAGACACCGGCAGACGACGGGGCGGGGGCGGGGTGTAGCTGAACAGCCAGCGCAAAGGTACACCCCAATGGGGAAGACAGCCGAGTACATCTCTACCGAGCACCTGATTGATGTTCTGATGAAATTATTTCACGTAAAATATTGTTCTGACCATACTGCGTGCTGCTCATCAATGCGCGGTGGGCAAAAGTCGACTAGATCTAGCACTGACCTTGCCAGTAGTCAATACCGGCCTTAACTGGCAACCATCGTATTAAAGCAGAAAACGTTCCGACGAAGCGACGCTTTGCAAGTACACTTGTTACGGTTCATACATGATTTCTAGTAACAAATAGAATTGACCTAAGGTAAAACTATTCGGAATAGTAAATCACACGAAATTACACCCACAAGCACTCGTGGAGGTTTCCAAAGTAGTTTGACGACCTCTGGTGTTGTTTTATACTGATCACTCTAAGCGCAATGCTGAACTTCCACAAAAGCATATGTTTTTGTCATCCTCAAACTTGATCCATGTTCATAATTACACTAGTTCTAAAGATTTGAATTGATGTGTTAGTGAAGCTACAAGTGATATTTGGAATACCAGTATATGTATGTCTATCACCAGCTAAAGCAAGGTGGAACAACCAGAAACTTCTAAGGTGCTCATCTGTAGGACAAGCATGTATATGAATTGTAAAAAACATTTACTGCACATTGCAAGCACTCCGTTAATTTTGTTTGGTTTAGCTTGTAAAAAACCTCCCAGACATTAAATAAGAATTGTCATCCATGTCCAAGAATTACCATCTTCATCTCAAATACACACACAGCTCCCCTGCAAATTAACACTTTTCATTCGTTCTATAATATTTGGGGCAATATTGACTCCATGGTTCAGTGCAGATGTCTTCATGATGAAAGTAGACAAAACTGGACGAAACCTCGAACACATCGTCGTTTTACCCGACTTTAGCCCCTATATGGGTTAAATTGCATTCATCTGACCTGTTAAACCGTACATTTAACTGGCTAACATCACATAGTAGCACAAACCATATCCTGATGTGAACTTTAAGCCATTTCAAGTCAGTGCTATGCTTGTTCATGGCATTCCACGCTACCACCACAGGTCACTTGGCATCAGTCGCATTCAATCCTGAAAATATACGTGCTAGTTTCTTGGATGCAAGCAATGTCATCTCTGGATGACAAAATCCACAAAACAGCAATTCGTGTTTTGCCTCTCTGGAACAAAATACACTATGTTATATATCACATTCTGTCAACACAATCACAGAAGGCTGTCATTACTATGCGGTGTGTGTGTGAAGCCAAGCCACATAATTGGACAGTCCTGCACGCGTCATCCGAGCTGATCACTATGGAAAGCAGAGTGCAAACTTACAAATGCGTCGCGATCCTGCTCGACCAGAAAACGTCGCTTTTTCTCGTTATCGAGTAGATTCTTGGCCTGAAACAAACAGACATCAAATTGATTACAAAAAAAATCACGTCAGAAGTAGCATCTAGGCAGAGCGAAAGCAATACAATGGTGCCACGAGCCCCTTTTCTACTCAGCAATGTGATCTGTTTTGGCGGCGACACGTGGGCTGCACACGCGAGGTGCTGTGGAGTTCACCTGTTTGACGTTGTTCTCGAGCCGCGTGATCTCCGTGTTCGCCTGCACCAGCTGGGAGTGCAGCCGCTGACACTCGGACTCGGACGTCTGCCACCGCTGGCGGAACGCCTCGATCGTGTTGACGAACTCGAGAAACTCTGGTGTACAGCGGTCAGCGTCAGCGGCACAGGCAGGATCATGGCATCGGCACCACGTGTCGTGACATAGGCACAGATCACTCATCGGCACCACGGGCGGCGACATAGGCACATATCACTCATCGGCACCACGGGCGGCGACATAGGCACAGATCACTCATCGGCACCACGGGCCGCACACAGACACAGAACACTCACCGGCACACAGCGCGACAAGCACAGATCACTCCGGAACGCCCACAGTCCGCGACACAGTCACAGATCACGCCGGCATCACAGCTGTGACACAAACACCACTCACTGGCCCCACAGTCCGCGACACAGTCACAGATCACTCGCCGGCATCACAGCTGTGACACAAACAGCCACTCACTGGCCCCACAGTCCGCGACACAGTCACAGATCACTCGCCGGCATCACAGCTGTGACACAAACAGCCACTCACTGGCCCCACAGTCCGCGACACAGTCACAGATCACTCGCCGGCATCACAGCTGTGACACAAACAGCCACTCACTGGCCCCACAGTCCGCGACACAGTCACAGATCACTCGCCGGCATCACAGCTGTGACACAAACAGCCACTCACTGGCCCCACAGTCCGCGACACAGCCACAGATCACTCGCCGGCATCACAGCTGTGACACAAACACAGCCACTCAGTTGCCCCACGGGACACGACCAACACTCAGAGAGCACTTGTTCCGCAAACATCAGGAAGTCCCTGCAATAACAGTATTATCATGGGGTACACATCGCTCATTAAAAAAGTGAGTATTTTGTTTCGTCTGAACGGAGGACTGAATGAGGTCGAGTAGCACACTGAAGCGCTCGAGAATCGACGCATGAGGCGAGAAAAGATTACAGTCGGCGTCGGCATATGCATCGCATTGCCAAAGTTGCAAGAGTGCCGGCACTTATTACCATTCAATATATATAGCCATCAATGACCGGCCACAATGTTACAGGAAGTACACAGGCACGCAAGGGGTATCACTCACCGGTGAGGAGCTAAAAATATGCATTTTTTCGAGAGCTCCAGATGCTTTGCATTCAATTTTGATAATCATAGGTAGTCACCGACGAGGAAAGGGGAACCACAAATATAGAACCGGATGTTGTCGCAAAAGCGAGATAATAGCAGTGATAAATTATTTGGTTAGTTGTTGAAATTTAGGGGCGCGTCGACTGCGTTATCATGTAGCGCCCAGTGATAAATTATTTGTGAAATAGGGTGGAATATACCACTTTCTGAACACCTAATTGACATTCTCCAAGAAGTATCGACATCCTGCTCCTTGATGCGTGCTGATCAAGTCTTCGTGTTTCCTTACTAACAGTAGCTTGCTTATAAGTATCATGTACATGCTCTTAACAAGGGATGGTGGCACACAAACATTTTGCAATGCGACTTTGAGTAAAGGGATACTTATGATGTGATTTCACATATGATATCAGTTTATAACATAGGTATTAATCTCAAATATAGCTCCTCCAAAATGATGAATCCAAAGCAAATGATAAAGGTGCAGTCATAAGCACAAAAACCAATGGCTCAAATTTGAGTCTGACAGACATCAAAAATATTTTAAGAGACACTAATCCCATGGCAAATTTCGACATACTACTGGGCTCGTTTAGACATCTCGCAGCTAACGAAAAACCATTATTTGAACCACGGAGAAGGGGGTGGGCGATCCGAAAATGAGTCTTGGGCACACCAACGTGACTCACAACACCGAAGCACCAGTGTGCGTGCATAACCGCGCTGCGAGTGCTCACTTGACTCGGTGCCCTCCGTCAGGACCTTGGTGTGCCTGCACAGGTCATCGAAGGTCGCCACCAGTGAGAGACTGAAGTTCGTCATGGTGTGGCCGCTGCAAAGCAGACAGGCCGAGGTTACACCGCAGTCACACATTTTCACCAGCGCGGCCGCGTGTCAGGCCATCTAGACGGCCGACAGCACCTCGACGGTGCGCGCTGGTCTAATAACCTCCCTACCGGCCGCAGGTTGGAAACCACGCCCCAGGGTTACAAACTCGAGCTAAGACACCGAAAATGTCGGGAATTCGAAGCCGGTGAGTTGGCAAACATGACATTTTCTCAGCTGCCAAACATAGAGTAACGTCTAACACCGACGCGTTGGCTGCCTTAAAACTTCAGCTATTACAGAATCCTAAGCTGAAGCACTCAAAGAATCCAAGCCTCGGATCCCCACAGCCTCAGATTCTCAGAGCACATTCAGAGCCTCAGCCGAAACATAAAAGTTTGACATTCGGGGCCAGTCGAAGCACAAGAGTTTGACATTCATTGTGGTTGGTTGGTTATTGGTTTTACGACACATCGACCGTTGAGCCATGTAGCGTCGCCAATCTCTCACGCCGATTGGTCGCGGGCGAAGAGTAGACATTCATTGTGAAATGAATTGTAAACTAAATTGTGCCCCAGCCGAGGCACAATTTTAGTCGTCAGGCGGCATAAAGACGAGACGGGATCTAAAGTAGCCCGGCTGTACAAGCCCGACAGAGTTTCGATCGTGTCTTCCGTTCATGCTTCTGTCCAAGAATTGCCACTAAATATCGTTGACCTTCCTAAAGGATTAAGCACACTCGAATGATGAATCAGTCAACATCGGCCGATAAATGGCTGAAACACACAGATTATCGGCGCGGCAAGTGCAAATCATACCGTATTTTACGGCGTATGTCGTAAATGCGGGCTTGCAACTGTCAACATTAAGTATTCCAAATAGTTGCTTTCACTCAATAATATTTGTTTGTTTATTGGGTGGTCCACAACACACTTTATGCACATTCAGGGCTAATGGCGCCGCCCACACTGTCTCGCCGGTGGGCCGCGGGATTGGAAAATGTCCTGAGCGGCGTTAGTGTCAAACCCGGGACCTTTGGTACCCGCAGCCCGGGGCCTTAACCACTCGGCCATACTGCCCCTTCGCTCGATAATAGCCACATTCTGTGAGCAGGTATGGGTGGCACAGACGAATCGCATCATCCTGGGTAGATTAGCAAGCAGCTGAGTGAAAAGGCAACATCGATATACAGACATAAAATAGACAAATACAGACATACCAAGCAGGCACAGGTCAGGGCACGTGGTCCAATAGTAAAAGCAGTTATCACAGTTCAGGATGCAGGAGCGCAATACCGTTCATCACATCTTTATCTCGCTTAGAAGGTTGAGAAGTTAAATGTAAGCAAGCTTAGAAAATTGACAGGTAGGTCAAAATTGACAACCCCGCACTGCAAGGAGTGGGAAATGCTGCCACATTGCGAGTGTTAAGGGGTCTCGGGAATACATCGGATACGTTTATCTGGATCAGTTTTAGACAATGTGCAGTTAAACAACCACAACCCAAGGTCGAATAAGTGAACATTCCATCGACGGAGATGCACTCGCTAGCCGTCGGTCGGACTACCAAAGGTGGAATTATACATACAACATGACAGTAACACAATTATAAATTATTCGTGAAATAAGGTGGAACATACCACCTATTGAGCAATAAGGAGACATCCTTCCCAAGGAAGTATCGACACCCTGCCTCTTGATGTGTGTTTATGAAGTTCCCGCATAAACGTCTTACACCTAACGCGATTTCAAGTAGAGATTGCACATGATATGGTCTCTGTTTAATGTTATTTGCTGATAGTATGGCATTGTTATCATTCTTATTAGCATACGCATCCCTATATTAGGTGTCTCCCAAAATACACGAAAAATATTCGCACATAGTCAGGCTATTGGCTCAAAATTTAGTTTGAAGGACTTAAATGATATTCTAAACGACACCATTCCCATGGGGAATTTCGGCATCTTAGTGGATTCGTTTCGACATCCCAAAATTAACAAAAACCCATTATTTTAACGCTGCAGTAACACAGCGCCATCACCGGATCACGCAAACCGCAGCGCGCCACATAACAAATACGCTCGTCTCCTTTCTTCATCCCACGAGCAGCAGTCAGTGCCCGCCAGCCGATGCACCACCCTGTCGTCGACACCAACACAGTCCCACATCGAACACAGCGGGCAGGTCGAGCTGGCCGATAACCGCGCACTCAATGGCTCGGCGCGAGCGAGAGCGTGCGAAAAACACCGACTGTGGAACGTGCGCACGCGAGGTGTTAATAGTCGGCGCGCCAGGTCACGACCCCGTCCCCGGCGTGGTCGCAGCCATGACCGGCGGCGGCCGCGCAGCGGCCCCCCGGCTCGCGTATATAACCCGGCCGAGCCGGCTGCACAGGCATCAGTCTGCACTCGGCGCCCGTCGCAGCCGCGTTCTGAGCCGAATGATGCGCTGTTCGGTGTACATCTGCCTGGCCGTGGCCGCCGTCGGTGCCGCCATCGCCGCGCCGCAGGGCTCGGCAGCGCCAGCTACCGAACAAAATGCGGACGTGACAATTCCAGACCTTGAAGAGGCACCCTCCTCTGACTCAGAGGACGCTGCTCCCTCCGAGGCGAATCAACCGGAGCCCCCCAAACGGCGACGACCCGTAGTGCGAGCGTTGGGACGAGGCGGACCTCTGGGGAGGCCCCTGTCGACGACACGGAATCGGCCTGCCGATCTCCCAGGTCCGTTCGACAGTGACGGGCCTCGAGGCCGGCTGGACGACATCGAGCTGAGGGATCACCTCGACCATCTGGATCATCTGGAGAGAACTTCGTTCCGGACCGGCGGCCGCGTGCGCACGCCTCTGCTGGCGGCGCAGCGGCGGGCGGCACGGCCAGGCCTGCCTGGCGCTCCAGCATCGGTGCACAGCGCCGCTCCCAACGATCTCCCACCATCACCGGCAGCGGCGGCGGCGGCGCGGCGTCTGAGCGCGGCGGCGGATTTCACGGGCCCCTTGCGGCCATACCGCTTCAGCTGGGGCGTGGACGAGCCACAGTTCAACAACCGGTACAGCCACGGCGTCGAGAGCGACGGCGTGGTGACGCGGGGCGAGTACCGCGTAACGCTGCCGGACGGACGCACCCAGGTGGTCACCTACACGGTGGAGCCCAGCAGCGGCTACCAGGCGAGCGTCACGTACGCCGACGACGGGAACACGGCGCCGGTCGGCGCATCGGGAGGCTCCGGGTCGGGCGTGATCGTTGCCCGCTGACTGTGGCGCCGCCTGCGCCGCCAGAGGGGGCCGGCGTTCCACCAAAGCGACAGCGCCGCAACATCCAGTCGGGATGTGGCGATGAATGAATCCATATTTAACGTGTGAATATATAATACATGGTGACTGGGTTGTTCTTTGATGCTACCCCAAAGGGGTGGTATCCTAACTAACTTATTTATCTGAATAAACTGAATGAACAGAACGAAAAGTCTCGGAAAGCAGCCATACAACAATCTATATCAACAAACTCCCACGTTCAATATGCAAGAAACTACTGGTAAAGGGAGGTGGACATGCAATAATGGAAAATGAAGAAAGAAGGGAAATAGAACAGAAAGAAGTGTCTTAAATGTACCACTGAAAATCAATCAAATCATTGACATGATGACCGAGGCAGTAAAGCGTAGCATATCTTGAAAAAAATAAAGTAGCACCAAATTTAATCTGGCTGAGGCTGATTAAGCTTTGTGGCATCATGCCAATCCCCACACAGCTTAAGAAATATATTTTGTAGTGCACTCCGCATTGTAATGGCCATGTACAAATGCATCCATATCCAAATTCAATTTTTCCTTACCTCTGGCCTTCATAATAGAGGTGATATATATATATATATATATATATATATATATATATATATATATATATATATATATATATATATATATATTACCTAAAACAGCATATCACCTGTTGCTGGAGATAACAGTAACATGTGCTGTTATTATGGTGTGATTATATGGTCAAAACATATTCGCAATAAAGCAAACTGTGACTAACCATGACAACCTTTTTCATACAATGGCTTCCAGCATCCGTTGAGTAAACTAGCCTGTGGGGTGCATGTGCTGTTCATTCGGTGGAGATTCCCTTGGGTAGATGACGTAATACAGCACCATTGTGATTTAAGGTGACATTAAAACAAACTTTACACACATTGTACCTCAATGAAGTAAATGAAGGGGTTAGGCTTGGCTATGTTATGGTAGGTTTTCTAGTTATAAAATTTATTGAGGGTGGAGGTGGGAGGTGGGCGGAATTTGTTCACAAAGAAGGAAATTGTTTTTCTTCAAAGGCGGATAAGCTAAGGGTAGGATAGGTCACGCTTTGAGACCAGAAGCTTTCTCCATTTAATCACCTTTTTTGGGGTTGGGCCCCTTAGGAAACTCACAGCTGCACCACTGTTCAGGAACCATATCCTGGTCACCTTCGAACACGAAGGCACTAAATGCTTAATGATGACAGAAGGTAAAAGAGAAGACCGCACTACACATAAATTAGCGCATGGTGAACCCATAATGGAGCGATGGCACCGGGTCCAGATCAGCACGTATGCAGATGGTGTGTCGGGCACAGGCATGCAAGATGACCGGGGCCGGTGCTGTACCGGGGTACAACATCGCCGCTGTGCCCGTCTGCTGTGCTGTGTGTGATTTGGAGCCGTCGATGTAGATGATGTTGTAACTTGGGTACTGTGATATGAATTGCCGAATGAGTTGTACTATTTCAGTGTCTGTGTTGGTGTGCTTTGGTTTGTCTATGATAAAGTGTGTTGTGGGTGTTTGGTGTTTCCACCAAGCAGTTGGAGGTGGGAGTAGTTTTAAGGTGGGAAGAGTGATGTGTAACTTGTTTGCATGCTGCATCCTACTGTTGTTCTGAGTAGTGGTGAGTTCATGAGTTGGCGTTTACAGTTGTTGTGAATTTTCAGTGCCTGAGTGCATATGTCTTGTCTAGTGAGTTGTGTTTCAGTGATATCTAAGGCGTGCTTCTGTTCGTCTGTGCTGTAGTTGTGATATGTGGTTGTATATGTGAAGAGTATGCGAGGACGATGTTCTGTATGCTCATGTGACAACTCGGATACATATGTTTTGAATGTTCTCAAGAGGGTTATTGGAGCGGTGTTTTCGAAAAGTGGGATCCGTATTATACAAATTGCCAAATGATTTATTTGCATAGAGCCATTAGTGTATTTCGGTGAGATCCCGAAGATGTGCTAAATAGCACCTGTAAGTTTACACTTTTTATGTTGAATTTTGAATGCTTAAAATGCGTGACCGAAAATTAAGTTGTGGGTCTAGTGTGATGCCTAAGAATCTTAAGAGAAGAAGGAAAGAAAGAGAGAAAGAAATAGGGTGAATATACCACTTTCTGAACACTCAATCGACATCGTTCCGAAAGAAGTATCGAAATCCTGCTTTGTACTACGTCCATATGAAGCCTTCTTGTCTCCTTTCTAACAGTGTCTCGTTGATAAGTATCATGCTCATGACCTCGATAAAGGATAGTGACACACGAACATTTCGCAACTCAATTGCAGTACAGCCCAAAATTGCCCAAGTGCAGTATGCCTAAAATTATGAATCTCAAAACAAATGATAAAGGTACAGTCGTAAGTGCGCCATTGGCTCAAAGTTTTGTCTGAAGGATATCAAAAACATTTTAAATGACACTAATTCCATAGCAAATTTCGATATACTACAGCCCTTGTTTCGCAATGTCGGACTCAATGAATACCTATAATTGAACGCTGTGTTGGAGTGATAGAACGGTACGAGTCACAGAGTTGAGTTAGTGTTTAATTTCTGGATAGGTATGATAATAGCATGTGACCAAGATTGGGGCTATATGTGGTTTGTCCATGCTGTATTGCAGGTGCCGAAATGAGGAGTTTATGTCAATTTGTTTTCAAGAATGAATAGTGTATGTTATTGGGTCATAGGATGGCGCAACCTGCTTCTGAAAATAATCGCAGTGGCTCCAGAGCATCACGATCTCTTCCCAGAGTTGCAGAGATCACATTTCCGTTAACTTTTTATTTTAGGATGCCAAAAAGGGAAAGATGGTGGAGTGAAAGAGGTCACTTATGGATATATTAGGATATTGCAAAATCACCATGAGATCACTGCAACATTTACAGGTCATCGATGCTTCTTTCAATAGATCCAGGCATCATATCCAGATGGCATTTTCATTCAGAATCATGGGAACGTCTAAAAAAGCGTGTGGGAGGCAAAACCCTTTTAAAGTTATTTTAAATTACCCATAGCCTATCGAAATAGACAAATTTGACCGCGGAAATGAAAGTGGGCATGATTTCCTGAAGCAAGTAAAACAAAAGTTCATATAAACATCAGATATAGCCATCGGCTCTCCATAACATTTTGCGATTTTGCGTATTCCGGGTAGGACGGATTTCGTGTACGCTTTCATTCATTGGAAAGCTACGTGAAGTAAAACAATGGCATACGGACATGCGATTTAAAAATGTTTTTCTAGGATAATAATATTCCCACCTTTTTTACATTTTTAATATAGAGCTTATAGATTCCTTCAAAAACCATCAAGAATTTGATGGTCACGGGTTACCGACAGGCCACTCGCACAGGGATACGGACACACAGGTTGTATTTAAGTATAGCGACACAATTATACTTCGGAACAACTAATATGTGCTTAATCAGATCAAACAGAAATAACACAACCCGACCCCATGTAATTAGGTTCTGTTACCTCCATATTGAATCTGGTGCGGTAGGTAGGTACCTATAACAGACAAAAAGATCACTGTGTCACCGATCAAGTGTTAGGCAGGTTTATCATTTTGTGTTAAAGAAAAGGTTTTGCGTCTCTGTGGACTGCCGATGGCTGTGTTAAAGGCAAATAAAAGCCGAGGTGTTTGTGTCGCGTATGTCTTCCCTCGCTCCCCATCCGTAATTCTTACAAATATCCGTACTCCACATCCGTACATAGGCTCAATACTTTCCAGCCTGGTGGCGGTTCCGAAGAAGATAAAGGCGTCGGCGCTGATGCCAGCCGACAACAAAGGGGTTGACATTGGGAAGGAAATGATAGCAGACTTGGCAGAGCCGGAGCAGTGTACGAATCAGTTTTCGAAAACGCCTGGTGGAAAGAGGACGTAGTTAATTTTCGACGTGTATGAACGCCACAATCAATTGTGAAAGTCTCCGTGTCGATTCTTATTGTCGCCATACACAGCGAATATCAAAAAATGTTGAAGTATCAGTAAGCCTTATTGAAAACGTGAGCATCCTCACATTACTAGAGGTGTGGCTTTGTGTGTGAAATTCCCAATTTTTTATCTCTCAAACTTTAAAGAAATATTTCCGATTTTTAAAAGATTTTGTTTTTCATAGTCAGCATTAGAATGAAAACAATGAAAAGGATACACCGACGGGAAACTTGACGCAATGAAAATTCGGAACTCTGTCATGCTTAGAACAAAACATGCGGAACCCGACAAATAGGTAAAATTCATTTTGCGGAAATGCTTGAACTCAAAATTGACTTTCCACCAAAGAAAATGTTTCGTTGGCTGCGATTACATGTACCTATTGAGAAGTCCCTGAAATATGTCATATTCCAAGCTATACAAATTTATAAATGCATATGCAATTTCAAAACAAACTTGCTAAAAAACTTTTACATGTTCTTTTTTAATCCTGGACCAAAGCGATGAGCCAGTATGAGCTGTTGCAGGTGCCATCTTAAAATCATCTGTCCATTGCTACTATCTCAAAAAGCCATTTCCAGAGACCCAAGCTGTTTGCCCCGCTTTAATTACCAGATTTGGTGACCTGCTAGACGTTGCAATAACCAGAAAGCACAAAGCGGCTGAAAAACGCCCTATATCACCCATCACCCAAAAATACAACTTTCAGAATGCTCCCTTTTTTCCGGAATTTCCGATAATATTTGGTCAATTCTTAAGACACCCACGGCCCTAGATTCCACGTTCACCCCCAAAATTTGGTGTCGGCGACCTTCGAAATTGACTCCGTTTGCAACGATTTGGTCATCAAGCCAAATCGTGTGTTCATTGTGGTTTATGGGCGAATCGACTGCAGTGGCCATGCAGCGTCCATAACATAGTTAGTAAAAAAAAGTTATCCAAGCAGGAACTAGTCGAGACGGTCTATTGTACAAGACATCATTGACACCATAACGATCAAAATATACGGTGGAACCACAACGGTTTCACCACCCACCAAGCGTGGTATTAGTGAGGCACGTATATTTCAGCAAATTTTATTTCTGAAAGGAAGCGGAATAGCTGTCCTAATTGGACGATCGGCGACTCGCCACCCAGTAGTTCCCGTAACAATACTGAAGTACGTCCAAAGTGACGTCTTCGCTCATGGCAAGTCTGGGACACGCAACCAGTATGTGCTGAACTGACAGTGCGGCGAGGCACCTTTGGCACAGTGACCTTTGGTCGCCACTCATGGGGTATCTATGAGTGCTGTATGTGTGGCCTATACGCAGGCGGCATAGTATTGCCGCATGGCGTATAATTGTATGTGACGATGATAGCCACTCATCAAGATGGTGTTTGATTCTCATCAACTTATCATGCAAATAGAATCGCCCGCTAAATAGAATCGCCTTGTTCCAAAAATCGTCTTTCCTGGCCACAACAAAGGTGTGGAACAATCTTCCCGAAAATTTATGGCATGAACGAAACATCAATAAATGCAAGAGGGAAATTATGGGTCGCACAGGTGCCACGATACCGCTACAATATTATCGGCTTGGTACGAAACGAGGCAACACGCTGCATACAAGGTTCACGATGGGCCTCACTGAACTAAACGCAGACACATTTGTCGTCAATCCTCTGCATGGCCCATCATGCTAATGCGGCTATTCCAAACAAGATGATTCACTTCATAATTCACTGTCCTCTTTATGCTTACCATAGAAATATTATATTTACCAAACTCAGAAACACGACAGATATGTTCACTAACTTAACCGAAAACAAGATTTCACAAACGCTCATTTTTGGAAATGGTCTCGGTAAGAACCTTCAGCTGTGTGTAGCCTTAGCATTTCAAACGTTTCTTATCAACACAAAACGCTTTAACACAAAAAATAAACATACAGAACTAACCAGGTGCTGCCGGGTGCGGGCGCAGTATGAGTACCACACATGTGTGCATACTTTGTGCCGATGGGGCGTGCTGGCGGGGCGGGCGGCGATTGTCGCACCGTGTCGGTGGTCAAGTTTTATTGGATGGAAACGTTGTTGCGAGAGGCACCTCGAATTAAGATCATTTCGGTCTTTTGTGCCAATCGCAAAATTGTTCATGCTGTGTGCTATGATGTGCTAAATAAATAAACAAACAAACAAACAAGCAAATGTACCCCCAGCTGTCCTGCCATTTCTTGAGAAACGAGTTCCTAATGACTGGTTGGTTATTGATTTTACGACACATCGACCATTGAGTCATGTAGCATCGCCAATCTCTCACGCCGATTGGCCGCGGGCGAAGAGTAGCGGCAGGTGAGACTCGAACCCACAACCTTCCGATTGCGAGACGAGCAACTTACCCCTAGACTACTCGTCCCCGAGCTACTAATGACTGTGAAGAAGTCCCTCGCAGGGAGAGAAAGACACCGTGTGCGTGGGCCCCGAGCAGCACGCCTCGCTGCAGCCAGCAGCCTCATTCCCGCTTATTCCCACCCTAAATACACGTTCTACCCTTCACGTTCAGTGTCGTAAGTCAAGATCAAACGCTTTGCACCAGTGGGTTCGATGTGTAAAACTCCCTTAGCCCCAATAAGCTACGAAGCGAGTTGCTATAACATGCAGTTTATTATGTCCCACCTCCATAAACCTCAGCGTCTTGTTGATAGCGACCAGCTCAGACGTGTAGAATGATGCATTCGCGTGGAGAGAAAACGTTATAGTTGCGGGATTTGTTACCAAGGCGCTACTAACACCAGAGTCTGTCTTTGATCCGTCCGTATATATCGGAGTGTAGTTTGGCATGACGTTATAAGCTCTATTGCCCTTAGCTTGTGATCTTGAGGAATTACGTCCCATTTCCTCATGGATGTCAGCGACATATCGCTATTTGAAGTGGCCAGTCTCCAGGAAGGTGTCTTGATTCCACACGCGTCACACACGTGATTCCACACGCATCACACCACGCAATTGTACAGCACTGTCCATGAAGAGGGCTTGGATTCTCACGCAGAAAGGGTCAGACGTCTGTCGCCTCCCTCTAAACATAGCCAGGGTATGTCGGAAAACGCCGCCCGGTACGTGGGGCGGTCGGGAAACTGGCGCACCTTGCACCAGAAGACTCACTGTTGGTAATGTGTGAAAGCAACCTGAAGCAATGCGTAGGGAGGTGTGGTGGATTGTGTCCAAAGTTCGCTTTGCCGACGTACACGCACAATCATAAACGAAGCACACATAGTCCAGTTTAGAATGGACCAAAGATCTGCATAGTAGCATTACTTGCATCTGTCAGCATAGTATGACACACATGATATGACACAATTCACATAAATTAAGAATAACACAGAACCTAGTACAGAGCCCTGGGGTGCCCCACTCAGAACATCCCTTGGTTTGCTGGAAGAGCCAGAGATGGCACTTTCATTTCCCTACCACAGATACATTTTGAATCCAGGTGATGATTATCTCTGAAATTCCCATAGCTCTATTTTGTTAGCAACAGTACATGATTAACATCTATGCCTTTGAAAAATCAAAGAAGAGTACATCCAAAATATAGCCCTCATCTAGCCAGGTAGACATTCTCATATATTAACAGTGGTTAATCCTCTATGGAACATTCATGCTAGAAGCCAAATTGTCCTTGGTTCAGCAAGAGATGGACCCCCAAATATTCTATGGGCTTCTCGACTATCACACATTCAAGAATTTTGCATTGGGACATAACTGAGACTCAATGGGAGATAATTTAGTGGATCATGCCTCAAATCCTTCATACAAATTGGAATAACTTGTTAAGTCTTTCAACTGTCAGGAAGACTTCCAGTAGAGAGATGAGTTAAAAATTGTAAAAATGGTTTTACATATCCCTCAAGGAAAGGCAAGTTTCTATAGTCTATTTAAATCTTGGAATGATATCAGTGAAAGACCTGACTGAGTAGACTGTTTCCCAAATTGGTTTCTGTCTGTGCATACCTTGGCCTGCTTAAAAGACTGAGGTATGTTTGGTCACGAAGGATGCACCTTTGACACAATTTTATAGGTATGTAAAAATTGGTAAGAGCTGGTAATACTTCTAGTGACTTTTTGTACATACCACTAGTGTCTAAATACTGAAACTCAAGGCTCCAGTCATATTCAGACATATGTTCCTTAATAGCTGTAATTTCCTCTGTACCAACACCAGCTGAAGGACTTCTTATATAAAATACCTTCAATGCTCATTGCTATTGGTGACAAAAATACTAACTTTTATGAGCAGCACTAGGTGCTGCTCATATAAGCTGAGCAATGCAAAAATAAAGTTATGTGGAAGGGCATTGCTAGGGCCAAGATTTTGATTGCCCACAAGGTATAGTTCCCAGTAAATACAATGACAAAGGCAAATGTTGATTTGTAATTTTTTTAATACCATGCTTTTTATCTGATTCAGACAATGTGACCACTAATTTTCTCCACAAATGATTACTAATTACTTTTAAGCAAATGCCAGTCAATACAACTGATGATGTCATAGGCTCAGGTCTAGTCTATACCCCTGATGCTTCAAGAAGGAACTTTTGAATCTTGTGGTGGTGGAATTTGAGCAACAACAATTTGCACAAATAACCCAACTGGGAACAGCACTGTGTTGTCTGAAAAGGTATGAACTTACGTGTTTGTCCTCAAAAGAAATCTGAATAATTATCTAAGATATTGCAGCACAACTGATGCACCATGAGGCTAAGCCTACACTGATGAGTGGTGTGCATGGCTGCATGTGGTTTGTTTTTGGAATACTAAATAAATAAATCATAGAATAAATAAAATAACCTAACCTAGACTAAGATATTACAGCATAATATATAGGGGCTGCAAGGATTTGTTCTTGGGAATATATGGCCAATTAAGGCAGAAACACAAGGTTTTTGGTGTCCAAGAGTACTACATTGAGTGCATTAAGTATTGAATTTTTCTATATCATGTCTGACACACCAGATAAGGACAATTATATGACATGGGCTATATTTGTGGAGTGAAAATTGATTGTGTATTTCTTTACCAACTGAACAGTAAAATTTGTGGAGAAAATAAGTGGTCGCATCGTCTTAATCACGTCAAAAAGCATCATATTTAAAAAATCACAAAAATATTCACCTTCATCATTATATTTACCCAGTTCCCTACCTTAATATGCATCATGAAGGAACACATGCAGAAAATAAAATAAGAGAAAAATCCTTGGTCAGATGAAACACAAAGCTACAACAAACAATAAATACCTAGGTAGCTAAATGAGTGTCCAGATGTAGATTACTCACCTGGACGATGAACGAAAAAAAATGGAAAATTCCGTGATTCAGAGAGTTGCAGGCTCGTACCTGAAATGCTCGTATATTACAAGGTACCTAAAACAAAGGATATGATACAAATTACCTCCAACTTAAACTATAATTGTTCAGCTTACATCCCATTTTCATCAAATCACACCTCAGCAGCCACCACCAATCCCCCTAGTGATACGCCAGAACCCCGCTAGAAAATGTGTGGCAAAAGCGCAACCATATTCAAATTTGTAATGGACAAGTACGAAAACTTTATACTTGCACAGTACTTAAGTTATTTTTAAAAAATTGTACTTAGCGCCATATTATTTAAGCAGCACCTTTATTAGAATGGTACAAAATATTTTGCAGGGTTCAAATTCCCATAATACCTTCTCGTTTATGAAAAGATTCCATGAGCTTTCATAAAGAGCCTTGATGTAAAGGGCCTTGATAAAGAGCGTATTCTTGGATGCAAAGCATCCCAGCAAATGTAATTGTCAAATTAATCAGGCACAACGTTAATAAGTGGTACTCTTTGTTATAAGTGGCACAAAATGATCATGAAGCGGTTTCAATAACTCTGTTTTGGGAAACAAGACTAAACTGAGCGTGTGTTTGCATTCAAACGCATGTATTTGCATATATGATCAAAACAATTCACTTCTTTTGTCGATCACTAAAAGATAGGCGACGAATACTGCGCAAATGTTCCATATCTAGCGCATGTCTGTATCATATAGTTCATAACATACAGTTTTACGGATAATAGTAGGTTTGACAGATTCAGGGGTGATCAAAGACATATAGAAATCAAATGTTGCATAAAGCACCCTATAGCATTCCATTACCTAATATTCACCTTTTTGCAATTTGTCCAGAATTAAAAATAGCCTGACCAAACCTAGCCTAGCACCTTTTCCTTTTATACTTGCACAGTACTTAAGTTATTAAAAAATGTGTACTTAGCGCCATATTATTTAAGCAGCACCTTTATTAGAATGGTACAAAATATTTTGCAGGGTTCAAATTCCCATAATACCTTCTCGTTTATGAAAAGATTCCATGAGCTTTCATAAAGAGCGTATTCTTGGATGCAAAGCATCTCAGCAAATGTAATTGTCAAATTAATCAGGCACAACGTTAATAACTCTTTGCTATAAGTGGCACAAAATGATCATGAAGCGGTTTCAATAACTCTGTTTTGGGAAACAAGACTAAACTGAGCGTGTGGTTGCATTCAAACGCATGTATTTGCATATATGATCAAAACAATTCACTTCTTTTGTCGATCACTAAAAGATAGGCGACGAATACTGCGCAAATGTTCCATATCTAGCGCATGTCTGTATCATATAGTTCATAACATATAGTTTTACGGATAATAGTAGGTTAGGCAGATTCAGGGGTGATCAAAGACAGATAGAAATCAAATGTTGCATAAAGCACCCTATAGCATTCCATTACCTAATATTCACCTTTTTGCAATTTGTCCAGAATTAAAAATAGCCTGACCAAACCTAGCCTAGCACCTTTTCCTTTATGTATATACAATGTGTGTGGAGCTTATTTGGTGAACATCCTGAACTCCTTGGCTAGAATAATGACAAGATTTTGAGGTCAATTTTCCATGCAATGCTATAGGCGTAATGTTCAATTTCACAAAAGTATGCAGGTGAGAAAGTGTACCCCTGTTTCCTGTCATGGTAATGCTCATGACAATGCCCGTGGGCCTGGGCACCCAGATATGGTATATCAAAGCAAGGGTGGAGGTTCCTTTGCTTTTTATGGGGGCCTGGGACCCAACACATTGCCTTCACACCACAAACTTCTTCCCATCTTCTTATGAAACTTATGGGTTGGGCCATTCAAATGCAATTACCACCACTTGTTCCCTCAGTGCATTGATCCCCACTAACAACTTTGGAACTTCCCCATTTATGTGTCAGAATTTCCGATTATTCTGAGTTCAGGGTAACATCAGTGTGGTTGTGAGGAGTGGTCACCAAAGACCACCACAAGAGTTTTACACACTGGACACAGGCAGCATTTCATTGTTTTAAATGTGGTTAGAAGATGAGATTTTCTTGGGATTCTGGGAGACCTGAGCCTTCTTCTGGAAACATGTTTACTATGCCACCCCTCGGGCATTTTGCAGCATGTTAACTCAGTGGAAATTTTCCTCCCAACCCCCTTTATTTTCTCACTAGTCACACTCACATTTCATCCTATTTTGATCTAGAAAGATGCAGTTTCCCCTCAGTATAGGTCCCATTTTGTCAACTTTTCCACTCAACAATTACTCAATTAAGAAATATCCTGTTTTACCCATCATGACCAAATTGGAACATTTAGTAAATGATTGGGACCCTATGTACCATCTATTGCCATCTGTACCAACAGGTTTTAGGTAGTGCAGGCCAAAATGAGCAAAATGGAAAATTAGCATGTGCAAAGTAACATAAAATATGGAAAATGGCATAGCCTAATCAGGCATGTTTGTCCGGTACCCATGCAACCCTCGAGACATTGACCGCTAGGATGACCAGGGTGAATATGCTAAGTTTGATCCAAGCTATCAGAGCTGTTTGTAGCTAGTGTATGCCTCCAGTATGGTGGAGCACACCCACACCTTCTTTTGCCGAGTTGTAATGGAGGATCACTCCCGGCTTGTTGGTCTTGGTGTCAGCTCACACCAGAGGGGTGGTGAGCTAGCAACACTACCCTGCATGTGGAGAGGGACATCATCTTGTATGTGCTGATGGCCCCATCAACCATTGACCCCCTCCCTCCCGACAAGGCGCCACCTTTCCCGTGGTGGGCGTGCTCCAGTGACCCGGAGGGCTAGTCCAATGGTGAGGGGCCAGACTAGGAGTGCCTCACTCAATTTTCCATCCCAATGTCTGTCCCATTTCAGCATACATGTCTTCCACTTGGCACTGCAACACCAGCCCTTCCTACTATGAACAGGTAGGATAACTTACCCAGTCCTATCCACCCGCTCAGTTTTATCATTGCGTCTCGTAGGCCCGTCCTCCGGGGTTCACGGAGTCCTGGAGGTCGATGTGCCCCGTCGCAGTGCCAATTGTGACGGGAGATCGAAACCATGGCTCACCATGCTATCATATATCTGTAAGGGGGATGTGGCGCGCCTACCTCCGCCCGTGCCCGGCGGTATGCGCCATGAGGACCAGGCTCGCACAAGCGCAGCTGCAGCGGTGTGGGTGCGGCCGGCGGTGCAGCAGGCGCCGTGTGTTGTGCGCGCGTGCTGCTGCACTGGGTGCGCCTCCGCGGTGGCGCGCCCGGGGACATTCGATGGTGACCTCGGTCGCCTTGGCGGAGGAGCGGAGGTCGAACTTAGGACGCGATGGCGCGAGGTGGTCGGTGCGGTGCGCTGTGCGGCTGTGACCGGCCGTGACAGATCTCATGATTGTGCAGCGAATACAGGAGCTGAAGCCCGGAGCCGTGGATCGTATCCTACCCACGGAGCCCTAAGTATCGGAGCCTTGCATATCAACCCTACATGGTGCAATGCGCGACAGCGCGACAATGAATCGCCAATTTCTAGCGATAGCTTATCACTTCTGGGGCGACGATCGCATGCAAGTCCTACTCCAGTAATTGGCCCAAGGTCTTGTCGAACGTGTGCTTGTCGGCGCACAGCTGTATCGTGTGCAGGTGCACAAGTCACCCACAGGGTGTTGCATTGCGCACCTACACAAGCGTCTCTGGGGCGAGCGCCAATGCACCTCCCTCCGATACCACGACACTGTTTCGGCCAGTCTGGCCAGTGTCCTACAAATGCCGGCATAAACACCATGCATTCTGGATCTTCTGACGACTACATAACACACTAGACACACCGGTCCGCACTGTATTAAAGTGAATGAACCCGTTTTCTTGGGAACAAATGTGTGAACATATACACGGTGATCTCGACATCAGCTGAAGTAACCACGAAAATGATTCCACGATGAAAAATTATCGGATTCCACCATAAAAACATTTTCGGTCAAGTCCATGTCATGACAGAACCCAATCATCCACCAGACAGTTTTAGGAGTGACTAGCTAAGTAATGCCTAGCCCACTTCGATCACTATCTCACAGCAGAAAAGGAAAACAAATACGTCAACAGGGAAAACGAAAGGAAATAGCGGAAATGAATAGTTCACGAGATAGCGATAAGAAAAGATCTTTTAAAGAGTTATGGGCATTTTCAGAGTTAATGCGGAGAATGCCTCCATTAGTTTGACGTACTTGCTACTAATTTTGATGGCTTTGAGCGTCGTACTCAAACCATTGGGCGTTGCACTTTCTATGCTTCCGAGTGTATTTTTTTCCAGATTGTTCGAATGCTCCATTTAACTTCATCGATTATTCCGAAGTGAAACCAATGATCGGACGGCAAGTCAAATGTATGCATGCAATTCGGTTCTTGCTTGTTCATTGCATATAAATTTGGGTGGGTCGGAAGGCCGGCGAAGGAGCGCAACTCTAGGGACCATACTGCTTCCATATTGAACGTCAGAGAAAAAGAATAAGCATACGAAATTTAGCGAAACTTTAGCATTTACCGTACATTTCTTGGGGGAGGGAGGTCGGTCTTGAAATCACTGAAATGGGTCTGACACAGTGCTTGCCATGCACATGCATTGTCACGTACATGCTTTTGGGGCAAGTCGAAGTGTAAGTCTAGACAATTAAGATTATATTCAGGAAGAATGATCTTCATGGTACGATTTCATACAGTTTAGTAACTACATTGTACATTGTAAGCGCACCTTAGACCGATAATTGTAAGCACACTTTAGACTTTCCGTCAAGTTGTTCACGTACGCAAAGCACACGACAATCGATGTTTGGCCATTTAAACAGAAGCAGAACCACAAAACCACAAAAGCGTCAAGCCTGGCATACGAAGAGGAGAGGAAGGGAGCATAATAATAAGGAAATTACAATTTCCTGGATAGTGCATCTCATGCTAGCATAAACTGAGTAAGACAGAATTCATGAATCTGAAGTACTGGCATGTTTCTTAAGTCGACTCTTCCCATCCATCACAACTGCGATACCTTTTTGTTTAGAATTGCTCGGGATAAATCAGCAAACGTCAGAAACAAGCATAGCAACCATGGCCAATGATTTAAGACAACTCGCGAAGCCGAAATCCTCAGCGCCAGCATCACCTGAAGATGAATTACCAAGTTACTACCGGAACAAAAACAGTACTTTACCGAGCGGGGAATGACCAGGTTCTGGAGCCATTCAACCTCCACTTTCCACATCAAGCATCGCCACACGTCAGTGCTTCTGGTTACCATCCATCTGTCTCACCCGACCGCAAACTCGTCACACTCGCGAACGCGCCGCCAGCCGAGCAGCCTGGGACATCACACACGTAGGACCAGTCAGCTGAGCTGGCCCATGACGTTACACGCATGAGCCCAGTCAGCTGAACTGGTCCATGACGTCACACGCACGGGCCCATCAGCTAAGATGGTCCATGACATCACATGTATGGCCCATCAGGTGAGTTGGTCCATGACATCACACGCACGGGTCCATCAGCTTAGCTGGTCCATGACGTCACATGTATGGCCCATCAGCTCAGCTCGTTCATGACGTCACATGCATGGCCCTGTCGGCTGAGCTGGTCCATGAAGTCACACGCACAGTCGTCAGCCGAGCTGGCCCGTGACGTCACGCCATCATCAGCTGAGCCGCCCCATGCGCTGCACCAGTCGAACGTCCCTGAGCACAGTCTGCAGGTGTTGTCGGTACCGCTCCGGCCTCTGTTCCACTTCCAAGCCGGCGTCTGCGTTCGACACCTTCTCCAGAGCTGTGGCATAGCGCCGCCGTCAGTCACTGGGCGTGGGAACAGGGCGGGGGGGGGGGGGGGGTCGGGTGTAAAAAGCTGCCGCACAGCACCACCGTCTGACACTGGGCGGGGAAACAGGGGGGGCTGAGGTGTAAAGAGCTGTGGTGGGTCGGGGGGGGGGTGGGAACAGGGTGGGGCGGGGGGGGTGTGGGAACAGGGTGGGGAGCGGGGGGCGGGGGGTCGGGTGTGGGAACAGGGTGGGGCGGGGGTCGGGTGTAAAAAGCTGCCGCACAGCACCACCGTCTGACACTGGGCGGGGGAACAAGGAGTGGTAGGAGGTCCCGAAGTTGCGCTACACCGACCATCCGCTCAACATATCACTGGTTTTCACCCTCGGCCCAGGCCACAGGACACCAATCATCCACCAAACACATGAAATACCGGCCTTCTACCACTTACCGTACACCCAACACATGAAATACCAGCCTTCTACCACTTACTATACACCCAACACATCAAATATCAGCCTTCTACCGCTCACCATTTACTCGATGCACCCAACATCAGCCTTATAACACTCGTCATCCACCCAATACACCATATCGGCCTTCTACCGGTTGCCATCTACCACAGGGTTAAAATAATGGTTTTTCGTTAGGTGTGAGGTGTCGAAACGAGCACGGTAGGATGTCGAAATTTTCCATGGAATTAATGTCCTTTAAAATGCTCTTGATGTCTTGAACTCAAAGTTGAGCTAATGCTTTTGTTACTTATGAGTACATTGATCATTTGTTTTAATATGCATAATTTAAGAGCTATATACGGGATAGAGAATGATAACTATGTTATACACTGGTATTGTATGCCAGATCACATTATAGGCAATCCCTTCAATTGAAATCGCACTGCGAAATGTTCGTATATCACCATTCCTTATCGAGAGCATACACATGCTACATATAAACGAGATACTGTTAGAAAGGAGACACGAAGACTTCACAAGCATGCATCAAGGGGCGGGATGTCGATACTTCTTGGCGAAGGATGTCGATTGAATATCCAGAAAGTGATACATCCCACCCTATTTCACGAATATTTCATCACTGATCTACCAACACGCCAGATATATCTGCTGCCGACAGTGGGCCAGCGCGTCAGCCCTGCCTACCTTCCACGTGCTGCTGTATACCGTCCAGTCGACTCAGCAAGGCTAGCTGCATCTGGGTGATGTGGGCGAGCAGGTTCACCTGACAGGTGGCAGGGTCGATCCGCGCCTCACCCACCGGCGCCACTGCGGAGTCGTCGCGTTAGAGCTGGTCAGGTCAGGTCGAGCCCACCATGCGAAATAATTAACACGACAAAATGTGCAGAGATAGTGGACAATGCGAACATCATTGACACCAAACACAGCCGTCTGCCTAACTCATCGCAGCCATTTCTGTGACATCACCATAAAATTGGCGCTCCTTGTGAAACCATGTACAGCGGGCCGTACGTCAACAGGGTGATGTCTGGAGGTACCAGCAGCATATATGGTAATCGCTGTGCGATGCAGTACCTTGGGGAACACCTTTCAGTCTTCACTGAGAGTTTCGCTTCGCCCCTTGGTCAGAACATGCCAACCCAATACGGGAGACGACGCAAGAATACAGCCCAGCCTAGGATTACGGCGTTTAGATTCATACCTAAGATCCCCTGCCTTACTCCCATGGGTCATGGCCCGACTGCGGCCAGCGACCGGTTGTAAGAGGCCCATGCTATGGGGTCGATGACTTCTTTCCCGACTCCTCGTTGCTTCTTTTCTGGATCAGCCTCCAGGGACGGATACTTGAGGTACCGAGCGCATGACCCTCGTCCCAGACTGAAGGTGGTGGGCCTCCGGTCGTTAAAGGACGTCGCCGGGAAGACGGGAAGTTGGACACCAGTGTCTAACCCCCATCGAATCAGGAGGGGCTCATCTGAGATGAAAAGATCCCCCTTCAATGTGCTCGAGTACATCGCCCCGCCTTCCTCCGAATTTCCTGCCAGAGACACCCCAGGCCCCCTCCATACAAGTGCTCCGTGTCAATTCCTGGATCCGCCGCTGTCTGTCTCTGGATTAAGCTCGCAGAAAAAAAAATATCCTCAAAGCTGATTGAATAACTCACACAGGTATAGCGAGGGTCATAAGAGTGCGATCACTTTTGATGATGGCAAAAGATGGTGGTCCCTAGATGTAATGGAATACAAACGGAACAAATAACCACCGCATAAGTTAGCGTGTTTATATCAGGGTGCATATTTGGTGCAATTCAATCTTTCACTATTTCGTGACAAGGAATAGATAAGGAATAGATAAGGAAGGAATAGAAAACGCTACCGTGCCCATACGGAAAGGGTACTTTTCATTTCAAACAGGCACGCATAGGTGATGATCGGGTGAAGCCTGGTTCCCGCGTGACTCACCAGGCGGCGGTGCAGTCGTCTCCGACTCGGTCACGTCCAGCAGCTGATCCAGCTCGCTCTGGGAGGGCAGCAGGCCGACGATGGCGTCCAGCACGCCGGTGAGCGGGTCGTCGGCCTCCTCCAGGGCGGGACAGTCGGCGCCGCCGGCCGCCGCCAGCGACGCCGTCAGCAGTGCCGACTGGGCGCTGGACAGCACGGCCAGCGGGTCGGCGTCGGCCAGCTCCTCGGCGGCACCAGAGCCGGCACCGGAGACGGCGCACGGGCCGCCGCAGGGCGCGTCGGCGCTGGCGTCGGTCGGCGGCAGCCGTCCCGCTGCCGGCGCGTCACCGTTGACCACTCTGTCGCCTCGTTCGCCCGTCACGTGGCTGCCGGCGCTGCTCACTGCGGCCGCCACGTGACCGTTGCCGTCGCACGCGCGAGTGTCGCCGCCGCTGATGGCAGGCGTCACGTGACTGCCACCGCCGCTGATGGCAGGTGTCACGTGACTGTCGCCGCCGCTGATGGCAGGCGTCACGTGACTGTCGCCGCCGCTGATGGCAGGCGTCACGTGACTGTCGCCGCCGCTGATGGCAGGCGTCACGTGACTGTCGCCGCCGCTGATGGCAGGCGTCACGTGACTGTCACCGCCGCTGATGGCTGGCGTCACGTGACTGTCGCCGCTGATCATGGCAGGTGTCACGTGACTGTCACCGTCGCTGATGGCAGGCGTTACATGACTGTCACTGCTGATCATGGCAGGTGTCACATGACTGTCGCTTCCGCTGATGGCATGCGTCACGTGACTGTCACCGCCGCTGATGGCAGGCGTCACGTGACTGTCACCGCCGCTGATGGCAGGCGTCACGTGACTGTCACCGCCGCTGATGGCTGGCGTCACGTGACTGTCGCCGCTGATCATGGCAGGTGTCACGTGACTGTCACCGTCGCTGATGGCAGGCGTCACATGACTGTCACTGCTGATCATGGCAGGTGTCACATGACTGTCGCTGCCGCTGATGGCTGGCGGCACGTGACTTTCGCCGCTGATCATGGCAGGTGTCACGTGACTGTCACCGTCGCTGATGGCAGGCGTCACATGACTGTCACTGCTGATCATGGCAGGCGTCACGTGACTGTCACCACCGCCCATGGCAGGTGTCACGTGACTGTCACCACCGCCCATGACAGGCGTCACGTGACTGTCACCGCCGCCCATGGCAGGCGACATGTGACTGTCCCCTCCACTCGGGGCGGGTGTCACGTGGCCGTCGGCGCCGCCCATGGCCGGCGCTACGTGGCTGTCACCGCCGCCCATGGCAGGCGACACGTGACTGTCCCCTCCACTCGGGGCGGGTGTCACGTGGCCGTCGGCGCCGCCCATGGCCGGCGCCACGTGGCTGTCACCGCCGCCCATGGCAGGCGACACGTGACTGTCCCCTCCACCCGGGGCAGGTGCCACGTGGCTGTCGGCGCCGCCCATGGCCGGCGCCACGTGGCTGTCACCGCCGCCCATGGCAGGCGACACGTGACTGTCCCCTCCACCCGGGGCAGGTGTCACGTGGCTGTCGGCGCCGCCCATGGCCGGCGCCACGTGGCTGTTCAGCTCGGAAGAGACGGCGTCGAGCAGAAGGGAGGCGCCGTCCCAGGCCGGCACCGACTGCGGCTGGGGGCCCGGCTCTGGCGGCGGCGTCCACGGCCGCGCCCACAGGTACAGCTTCGGGTGGTTCAGGTCGCTGTCGGCACGGTCGCACGGTCAGCCGCCGGTCACCGGACACAGCGGCGGGCGGCGCAGTAGGCAGGCGGACTGGCGCCGGAACATCGGCCGGACGCCTGGCACGACCGGCGGTCGTCTCCGACAGACACGCACTCTGTCACGACACTGGCGGACACAAGACACCCGCCAAGGGTGCTGCAGCGAAATGCTCCAGCTGTAAGGGGTCTGAAGATCTATCCACACCCTGGTGTGCACCAGGGGTACGAGATGTGAAGAGCTACCTGCATATTGGTGTGAACCAAATGTATGAGATGTGAAGACCTCCTACACACTGGTGTTCACCAGATGCACGAGACGTAAAGAACCACCCACACACTGGTGGGCATCAGATGTATGACATGTGAAGAACTGCATGCATATTTGATGACATGTTTGAACAACGTCGACGTGGAAAAGTTGCGTGTTCACTGTTTGGCTAATCTGTTAACGAATATACATCACAGTGGCCATTAGAGCCTACTAAGCGACCCTGCCAGATCATAGGTTTGGTTCCCAATAGAGCCGCTGTTGTTTGGCATCGGCTACCTCCCAACTGTCCGGGATTGCCCTGCAGTGATACGGAGGTAGAAGAAACGTGTCGATATGGTTGTCATTGCCTATATTCTGCCAGCTAGTTAATACGCTATTACATCGCTTACTACTTTATAACATTTCATGTTCCGTGGGAACGAATGCGAGTGAGATCTGGCACATAAGGTCCAATAAATATATCAATGAGTCAATCAACCATGAATAAATATCGCAATCAATCAATCCAATAACCGATCAATCGTACTGATTGAGCAATCGCCAAAGAACAATGTCTAGTGTATCCTGTGCATGCGCATGCCACAAGTATGTGACTACGTTTGCACAAAAATATCCGGGATCAACTATTAATTTAAGTCGGCGTGCAATCGTCCTACAGTCAAATTCATGCGAGTTCAGAACTAAAAGAAAATCACGTCTATGTGACAGGTAGTCACAAAAACGCGAGGATTGTCTCCTTTAGAACATTCCAAGTTTCTTTTCTAATGGGAGCCAGATCTTCGACATAACCAGAACTGAAATAGCATGACAGCATTATTTCATCTCCTCTCACAGTTTCAGGTCATTTAGGTACCCCCAGGCCTGATAATTCGAGCACGCCCAGGTCAGCCCAGCCACACCAGACCTACCTATTGTTGTCAGGATGGCTCATGCCAGTGCAATACCTTTGCCTCCCTGGATATATGGCATTCTTATTTGGGTTTAAGAGCGCCGGAACTTCTAGTGCGATGGCTATCTTGATGCGCAGACTGCGAACGACTCGTTGCAGCGCCAGGGTGGTGGCGGATCTCACCTGGCGATGGCTATCTTGATGCGCAGACTGCGAACGACTCGTTGCAGCGCCAGGGTGGTGGCGGATCTCACCTGGCGATAGCTATCTTGATGCGCAGACTGCGAACGACTCGTTGCAGCGCCAGGGTGGTGGCGGATCTCACCTGGCGATGGCTATCTTGATGCGCAGACTGCGAACGACACGCTGCAGCGCCAAGGTGTTGGCGGTCAGGTCACAGGCAGCCCTCATCACCGACTGCGCCCGCTCCAGCTGCCCGCCCTCCTCCCCGAACGGCAGCCTGTGGGACAACAACGTCACCAACTGCAGCTGCCCGTTATCGCCGGACGGCAACCCCCGTAGACAGTGAAGTCAACAACCGCAGCCGCCTGTCATCGCCGAAGGGCAACCCCCGTAACTGTGAAGTCAACAACCGCAGCCGCCCGTCATCGCCGAACGGCATCCTGCAGGATAATGAGGTCACCAATCGCAGGTGCCCGGTCTCACCAGACTGCTCAAACAGAACACCTTTGATGCTACACTACCTTACTTCCGCATCGGCTAAAATGACTGCGCAAAATAATGAAATTGACATAACCACTTTTGTTCATGTTCACACTGGGATGATCAAGCTCAACGTGTTCACCATACGTTTTGAACTTAACATTGTGACTGCCACACACCAAGAAACCATTTTGCACCACACCTAGACAGAACTGAGACTAATTAGAGGTGTATGGCTAGAGGTGGATGGCTCTCTAAGTCTGTACCAAATACACAGACATATTATGCTCTTTCTAAATTGGCTGCAGACTGCATCCTATCCTTGAACCAAGTTATATCATTTATAATACTTTCTGGCTTCAATCGGTCAGCTTTCTTGCCTCTACATACATCTCAATAGATAGGCAGCAATGTACGTCCATACCCACGTGACCTCGTTACGTTAAGCCGCAGGTGGTGGATGCAGACTGATTTAAGCAACTTTTGTGTTATTGGTCAGAAACGTCTGCTCAATGGGAAAGAACTAGTGCAAGTCTGGTAATGGTGGCATAAATACTGCGTAAAAAAAGATGAATAGAGAAATAACATTCGCTTCACTAGCCCACCAGACTTTTGCAGGCTTCCCTGGCGTCACCACAAAGCCGGCCACCACACCTCATGAGCGCTCCCTGCCGGAACATGTCCTGATCCCAGACGTGGCGCTGTGTCCGCCGCAGACGCCACGGGTGTCGACAGGTGGCGCAGACGTAGCGCGGCGGCGCCTCCGAGTCACTGGCGATGCCCAGACAGACGCCGTGCTGCCACGAGAGGCACAGCTCACACTGCCGAGACAGGTGCTGTCAGCGGGGAACTACACCACCGACACAGAGGCACAGCTCACACTGCCGAGACAGGTGCTGTCAGCGGGGAACTACACCACCGACACAGAGGCACAGCTCACACTGCCGAGACAGGTGCTGTCAGCGGGGAACTCTACCACCGACACAGAGGCACAGCTCACACTGCCGAGACAGGTGCTGTCAGCGGGGAACTACACCACCGACACAGAGGCAAAGCTCACACTGCCGAGACAGGTGAAGTCAATGGGGAACTACACCACCGACACAGAAGCACAGCTCACACTGCCGAGACAGGTGCTGTCAGCGGGGAACTCTACCACCGACACAGAGGCACAGCTCACACTGCCGAGACAGGTGAAGTCATCGGGGAAATACACCACTGACACAGAGGCACAGCTCACACTGCCGAGACAGGTGAAGTCAATGGGGAACTACACCACCGACACAGAGGCACAGCTCACACTGCCGAGACAGGTGCTGTCAGCGGGGAACTACACCACCGACACAGAGGCACAGCTCACACTGCCGAGACAGGTGAAGTCAGCGGGGAACTACACCACCGACACAGAGGCACAGCTCACACTGCCGAGACAGGTGATGTCAGCGGGGAACTACACCACCGACACAGAGGCACAGCTCACACTGCCGAGACAGGTGAAGTCAGCGAAGAACTCAATCACCGACACAGACGAACATATACTCTACCACCGACACATAGGCACAGAACATACTATACCACCATCACAGAGGGGCAAGTACTCTACCACGGGAACGAGTAGTTCAGGGGAAAGTTGCCCGTCTCACAATCGAAAAATTGTGGGTTCGAGTCTCACCAGTCGCCACTCTTCACCAGCGACCAATCGGCGTGAGAGACTGGCAACGCTACATGACTCAACAGTCGATGTGTCGTAAAATCAATAATCAACCAAGTACTCTACCACCAACACAAAGGGATAGGCACGCTACCACCGACATAGAGTGGCAGACACTAACACCGACACAGAGAGACAGACATCCTACCGCAGATACAGAGATACAGACATCCTACTGTTGACACGGAGGGAGAGATCTTACTGCATATACAGAGATACAGACATCCTACTGTTGACACGGAGGGACAGACATCCTACCGCAGATACAGAGAGACAAACGTCCTACTGTTTACACAGGGGGACAGAGATCCTACTGCTGACACAGAGAGACAGAGATCCTACTGCTGACACAGAGGGACAGAGATCCTACTGCAGATACAGAGACAGAGATCCTACTGCTGACACAGAGGGACAGAGTTATATAGGTCCTATGCGTAGATCACTGCTGGACAGCGCATACAGAGGGACAGAGATCCTACTGCTGACACAGAGGGACAGATATCGGCCGCCGATTCAGAGGATGGTAGACGCTCTGGTAGTGATACATTATTCGAGAAATAGGGTGGAATATACCACCTACCGAACACCCAAGACATCCTTTCCCCCCAACAAAACATCGGCATCGTGCTTAGTTAGTTATTAGGGCTTTAGGGCGCATCGACTACATTAGTCATGTAGCGCCCATCGGCATCGTGTTTCTTGACGCGTGCTTATGAAGTGTCCGCGTCTAGCTTCTATGGTGTCGTGAATGTATGTAGTGTAATCAACATGCCTATGCTCACCATTACAGATTGTGATACGTAAACATCTCGTACCTGACGCCATTTCAGGTAGAGATTGCCTACGATGTGGTATGACGTGCGTTACAATTTGCTGGTAATATGGCATTCTGTTCGGTGTCATTAAACATAGTATCCCTATATTAGATGCCTCCCAAAATACACGAAAAAATACACATATGAGGACACTATGGGCTCAAACTTGAGTTTGAAGGACTTAAACGGTATTAAAAACGTCATCGTTTTCATGCCGAAGATAGGTATGTTACTGGACCCGTTTCAACATCTCACACCTAACGAAAAACCAATATTTTAACGATGCTCTCTGTCGGCAGTACCCACAGACCATCGCTCATCCAATCCTATATCCACAGGCCATTGCTCATCCAATCCTATATCCACAGACCATTGCTCATCCAATCCTATATCCACAGACCTGACGAAGCTCCAGGCATCGTTCGATTCGTGGGGCGCGGTTGGTCTGAATATAAAGAGGAGACTAATCTACTGCCAACAATAAGTGGCTGCAAGCATATATGATGGTGACCTTGCTTGAACTGAAAGGGTTCTAATTTGGTGACATTTTAACCTTAAAGATGACCTGGAAGCACAACCGGCGCCAAAGTCACGCTGGCACGGCCTCATACAACTGTGAAGTTTGAGAACCAGGCATTGGAAACTGAACGATGCAGTTATTCCTTCTACGGCTGACTGCAGCGTCGCATAGCTAGATGCTGGATGCCGGCCGAGCTGCGGTTCAGCTGACCTGACCCGGGGCGCCGACCGACCTGGATCATCAGACCGTCCTCCTCCTGACTGCCGCAGTCGCAGCGGATGATCTCGTGCTGCTCCAGCTTCTCCCGGCCGCCAGACTCGCTCAACAGGTCGTCCTCGGCCGCCACGTCTGCCGGCCAGGTACGTCACGTCACGTCATGTCACGTCAGAGCAGAGGAAACCAGTGTCCCCAGGTCAGGTCAAGTTGCGGGATCATATCAACCCAGGACAGCCTTGGTCAGATCTGCCCAATAATCAGGGATCAGTATAAATGTATAATCAATATAAATCGGAGCTGCCCACATCAATACCATTGAAGCTTCTCCGAGAGAAATCTGAGCTGGTGTGTTGCGCAGTGAAAGATTTCATTTATTGTGGATGCCAACGAGGTGCCAGACACAAGTTTCCTTTCACAAGCGGAAATAACGTCTGTTAATGCTCCTTAAACATTGGCGAGACCATTGCTTGACGACATACATTCAAGTGACTTTGGTGACCCAGTACACAGTAAATACATGAAATTATTCAGCACTGCCACTTCCCGAGAAATAAATATGGCAGTGGGGCACACAACAAAGAACTCCCACATCAAGTGCCAATACATTTCCCATATAAGAGGGACACCCACAACGAGGGTCGACTTGCCTGCGTCTCGGACCGACACTGACGATGCCGATGGCGACCCGGGCGAGCCGAGCTCATCCAGCGACACGTACGAGTTCAGGGCGCGGCCACCGTCTGTCAGACGACAACCAAACCTCGTGTGAATGCCACTCCGGAGTGCCAACGGCAACCGCTGAGCAGACTACTACAGTCGGCCGCACCCCGGCCGGCGCACTCTCCTTTGGCACTCCACTGTCCACCTTCTGAATACAGCTGATAGCACTCATTCGTTAAAGACGACATTGGAGCAATACAAAGAAAACGTCATCCAACAATCGACAAAATGTTTCACGAATGCAAGCCACGCAGTGATGGATGACAATGGCGCGTGCATTCGCCGCAAGTCATCGGTTTTCTTCTTCTTTTTAAATAGACGGGGGAAACACGATATTGAGGTCGGCAAAATAGTTCATCTCCGGGCTCCCAGGTTGGTGGGGCAGAACACAAATAAATGGATGATTAGTACATGAACCTCTGGCAACAACATGCATCAATATTACCACAATAATGCCAGTTAATGTCTTAAACCATTCAAGGACCGTTTTCAGTACGCGAATTTCATGGGGGATGCCCAAATGCACAAGAGGCCGGATGAAAAGACTAGAGACGGCATGCAGTGGCATGCCACGTGCGTTAAGCATACTGCCAGCTGACATTAAACGCACGAGCCCGGGCGACGTGCACCGGCAAGAACCTTTTCCGGAGCTAGCTACATGTCTGCCCTTGGGCGAGGATTTTTGCCGCAAAACTGCCGGCCCAGTGAGCCGGGTCCAGTTGGCGGGAGACGGAGGACACGGGGAGGAAGGACACAGGGTCCGGTTGCCGGGCGCCACACACCTGGCCGGTCGGCCACGTCCTCCGACTGCAGGCGCCGTCTGGCGGCGCGCGCCCCCGGCCGCACAGACTCGCCCGGGGCCGCCGCCGGCGTCGCGCCCGGCGTCGAGCTGGCCACGTCGACGATCTGGATCAGCTCGGACGGCGGCGTGTCGTCGACCGTCGGCCGGCGCCGGCGCGGCCGACGGAACGCCCGCGGCAGTGCCGACGGCTGCAGACGGTCAGACGCGCGTCAGCCACACGGCAGCGTGCCGGTACTCTCGTGGTGGTACACACACCGGTACACTCGTGGCGGTACACACGCCGGTACCCTCGTGGCGGTACACACGCCGGCACACTCGTGGCGGTACACACGCCGGTACTCTCGTGGCGGTACACACGCCGGTACTCTCGTGGCGGTACACTCGCCGGTACTCTCGTGGCGGTACACACGCCGGCACACTCGTGGCGGTACACACGCCGGTACACTCGTGGCGGTACACACGCCGGTACTCTCGTGGCGGTACACACGCCGGTACACTCGTGGCGGTACACACGCCGGTACACCCGTGGCGGTACACACGCCGGCACACTCGTGGCGGTACACTCGCCGGCACACTCGTGGCGGTACACACGCCGGCACACTCGTGGCGGTACACACGCCGGCACACTCGTGGCGGTACCACGCGGTACACCACTGTGGCGGTACACACGCCGGTACACCGCGGCACACTCGCGGTACACTCGTGGCGGTACCACTCGCCACGTGGCGGTACACACGCCGGTACTCTCGTGGCGGTACACACGCCGATGCACGCACAGGGTGTCGGTACACCTACCACTGGGTGCACATACCGGTACACTCACGGCAACATGCCGGTACTCATGACGGTGCGCTTACGGGAAGTTAGCTGTGCACGAGCCGACACACATACCGGTACACACGCCGGTAGACTAGCTGAGGCTTCGCTCTCGTTGGAAATTATATTGTGGTAGGCACGCTTCTTTTAAATCGTTCCGGGTCCCGGCCTATCGTTTGATTGACCTATATTTTTCGACAGAATCGCCGAAAAGCAAACATCAATAGATCATGGAAAACCATTAGGAGATAGACTCGATGAAGTCAAATTCGATCAGCAAAGCATTTAGAGGCCCAAACTAAATTTTATATTGTCAGTGTTCTGAACCAGTGTTCGAAGGCTTACACCATTACATTGTTTAACCAATTACAACCTTGCCTGAGTACGCGCAGGGGGCGGATGGTGGGGCGGGGGTGGAATCTGTCCACCCATCCTGACGGCATCTCATAAACGGGCATTGATATTGTAATACAGTTTTGTGACTGTTTTGAAGAAAAAATAATGATCAGTGCATCCCATGCAACAAAAGATCAATCCGTTCGTAAACATTTGTTACAGCAAGGGTGCAAATTCTACAGAACGGGCGGTAGTCCACCGCCAATCCGCCGATCGGTAGAATTGGCGGTATCGGTAGAATTGGCGGCCGGGATTGGCGGTAGTCCACCGCCAATCCCGGCCGCCAGGCGATTGAGGTCGCAGTCTGTGTCGGTGCGGTGTGACGGCATATCTCGACCTCATCTGATTCCCATGGAGCCAGTGATCTAGGGTTCTGAAGCTTACACTGAAGCGAACTCACTACAGCCGAAATCTACCCTCACAATTGTGTGCTTCTAGCTCCAGTAGTTTCAGAGAATTCGAACTAATAGGTTTCCCACGGAAAAGAATAGGTTTTTCCATGCAAAACAGAACAAAAACAAAACAAAAAACAATGGTGATTTACTTTTCTCATTATTCTCAGAATAAAATGGAGAACTGAGTACGTTAGCTTATGCCGCCTGACACTAAAGCGGACGTACGTGGATATAACAATTCGTACCGAAGTCCCGGCCTGCTTTAGACACCGGGTGGCTAGCATGATTTAGCGCTGACGGGCTGCGCCAGGTTGTCGGGACGGGTGCCTGCTCACCTTAGTGTCAGCAGTGGCGTGATTGTGCATCGAGTCGGCCACGTCGGCGCACACAGACACCACCGGCTCCGCCAGCAGTTTCGGGTCGTTCGGCGTCTGCGCCGTCGGCGTCTGCTCAGCGTCTGACGCCGGCTCCGATCCGCGTCTCGGCTTCGGCTTCGACTTCGCCTTGGACTTGGACTCCGACACCGACTCAGGGTCAGGTTCAGTGCCGGGCTCTGGGTCCGGGTCTGGGTCGGGCTGCGGGTCGGGCTCTGGGCCGGGCTCTGGATCAGGCTCCGATTCAGAGTCCGGCTCTGGCTCAGACTCCGGCTCTGGTTCCAGCTCCGGGTCTGGCTCTGGCTCTGGCCCTGGCTCCGGCTCCGGTTCTGACTCCTGCTCCAGCTCCGGCTCCGGCTCCGGCTCCGGCTCCGGCTCTGAAGGCAGCGACGGCGGCGGGGGAGGAGGGGCGCGCGGCAGCAGCGACGCGTGCTCCCGGGCTCCGCCACCGCGCCCGCCGTCGCGTCCTCCCCCCGTCGGCGGCATGGACTCGCCGGTGCCGCGCACTGACCGCTGCCGGTCGTGCATGGGCTCTTCCGTCTGGGTCAGGTCATGCTGCATGGTGCGCGTCTGGGCCAAGGTAGCCACGCTGGCAGCGCGAACGTTCACCAGGTGGCGTAGCTGCGGGTGGTAGTGCTTGATGTGCATCTGTCCGCAGAAGGAACGTTGGTGAAATTATTGTGAAAATTATACCCATTTCAGCTGGACAATTTCAGCGACCGAGTCCTAACACAGCACAATGGATGAGCACCAATAATAAAATATTCAAGTAGAGAGCAATATACAACTTCCAGGACACTGAAATAGACATAATTACCAGACATATCGACATTGTGTCTCGTGATGTCTGTTTATGACGTCTCCACGTCTCCAGGTAAAGGAGACGTTGCCTATGATGTGATCTATTATGAAACACCATGTCCTGATCATAGTGATAGTATCGTTCTCGTTACCGTACGATATACCTACATCAGATGTCTCCAAAAATAAGCAATAAAATACTATTTTACGAATATACTATTGGGTCAACATTGAGCCTGAATGACTTCTGGAATATTTTAAACAGTATGCCTGCATAGCGAAACGAGGCATCGACTGTATTCCTTTCAACATGTCACACCCAACGAAAAACCATTACTTTAACACTGGTTAACACCATACAGCGATCTAAGCATTCCGGCCTACCTTTATGCCTGTTTCACAGTCATATTCATTCGTGATGGTACATCAAGCAGACAATAAGCATCCAATAGCAGCGGTATTCTTAATCACATGCACACCCACTGATCTCTCGTCCTTCCCTAAAACAGTTTGCATATGCCAGTTGATATTTATAGGTCATGGGCATGCTTTATTATTTCTCTATTCATCTTTGCGTGCGGTATTTATGGCACCATTATTTTAATTGTACTGGTTCTTTCCCACTGAGCAGACATTTCTAACCAATGATACACAAGTTGTGTAAATCAGTTTATGAAACCGATTCTGCATTGAGGGGCAGAACAATGCAGAATAAAAAGGAAATGGAGGAAAGGCGAATGGCAATTATCTTTACCGAATAATCGCTTCGCTCTGCAATACTACTGGAAGTGCCCCCAATGCTTGTCCAGTTACAGCAATACTTACAAATGGACATTGACATTGGGGTAATCTGAAGGCACCTCACCTGAAGAAGGCTCTCTTTCCGGAACTTCTTGTTGCAGTTGCTGTCGGTGCAGGAGAAATCGGTTTGCTCTACGGGCTTATCCACGATGGGCTCAACTGCAAGAAGCATGATGTGATTGGCATCAGTTTGCACATGACATACGGTATCGTAGACACGGTATGTTTTAAAAGGTGGTATGATGGGAAATAAAGTACATTAAGCAAATGCAACCTCCAGATGTAATGAAACAGGTTCATCCCTCCAACATGTGTTGGTTAACTAGTGATGTATTACGGTGCACGTTGCCCACTGCTTACACGTTTCTTGTTGCATGCGTCGAGAAATTCCAAAGTAAGGGATTCTGAAGAAACCGCTTCCTTCCTGCTCAGCTGAATGCCATTACAAAGGAGACGCACATTAACGAGTTAATAAATTAATAACTGGTACGTTACAACAACCAGATGAGTAAATGGTGTCGCGCATAATTAGCCGGCCGCGGTACTAAGATTCTGCTGTAGCTGCTGCACCACATCCACTCCGCGTCACCGCACCATCTGGCTTCCCTGAAGTCGGCCCTCGGACAGCTACGATCTCTCCAAGTTACTCCAGTGATATCCGCCGCGAGCCCGAGCGTGGACTCCACCGACGGCACAGTCCCCTCCCGACAGCGCCCAGTGGCGCCCAGTCACCGGCATCCGGCGATGCTCGGGGTGCATCGACAGCTCCGTCGGCACCAGTGCGAGCCCCTGCAGACGCGCCTGACACTCGACACGGCAGCTGGAGCCCGTCTCCACGGCGAGGTCCACTCACGCGCCCAGCCGAGCGGCAGCTTCTTGGTCAGCGTGGTCGGGCCGACGTAGACGTTGCGGTCGCCGGCGGCGCTGCCGGCCGGACAGCTGCGCGTGGAGGTGAAGCTGGGTCGGCCGCCGCCGCCGCCACCCGACGCCGGCGTCGCCGTCTGCGACAGCGAGGCGGCGAACGACGGCCGGCCGCCGGCGCGCGCCGGCCCCGAGCGGGTGCGTCGCGCCGCCGCCGACGCACGACCCGGCGGAGCAGCTGTCGGACGTGGCTGTGTCACTGTTCGTCACCGCTGGTACACAGACGTCGGAGTACGTCACGGGCGCTACAGGTACTGGAGCCACGCTTCATCACCGTACCGAGGTCGTCAGAGCTGCTGCCCTGTCACAGTACCGTGCACAGCCCGGCCGGGAAAACAGCCTGGTGCTGGGTTCGTGTTACAGAGAGTATTGCCCTCTCCGGAAAATAATAATCTCCGCTTCTCGCTAAAGGTTGAGTCATGCTGTTTGACGACTGCAAGCCTTATTTTATTGCACTAGATGTGTCAGAACTAACTGAAAGGCGCAAAGGGGAGTTTCTGATATGATGAGAAGTAAAATTATCATCTCCGGACCAGTGTAGGATTTCCATATATTTTTATTGGTAGTGGAGTACAAAATTGTGAGCTCGAGTACAAATAATAGTTATGCACTTGCTGACAATTAACCTTGGATTGAATTGTTAATCTGTGGTTCTTCATTCCTGACCTCTGTCAGTAGGCCATGAGGGCCCATATCATATGCGCCCAATTAGATCAGGACTTAGCAGACAACTTCACCAGTCTCACAGGTTGGTCTATGTTGAGGCATGACATCGCACTTAGAAGCTGGCATTGGCGTCACCAGCTTTTTACCCTAGCAGGGATGACGAACACAGCATGGGATCAAAATCGAACTGCTGAGCCAAGGCACAACACCACTCAGGCACTTGACATCCAACACCACCCTCTGCACCCAGCAAGCAGAGAACGTTATGATTGGTCCCTGTTGTGATTAGCCGGTTTTACAGAGGAAATTTCCTCATAGGCCATGTGGTCTCAGGAACAATATATAGGGAGAAGACCTGGCATAATGATCTGCATAAAATGAAAACGATAACAAAATCCAATTCTCACATCAGTTTTAATAATGCAATATGTTTGACTATCCATGCTGCTGAAATAAGTAGAATTAAACTGATGAACATCACCAAATTGTAACATCCTTTCTGTTTTACATGGAGGCTGCACAGAGCTTTACGAAGTATGACAGCCAACGAAGGATTGCCAGATACAAAATTGGCACTGTGATGAAATTAGCAAAGGACAAGGTTATAAGCCAACTTCGTGTGCAGTATGGTTTGTACTGGTTTGTACTGCCTTCCGAAGTTGTATTGTCATTGACTGGTCAGCATGCAGGGATCGCTGAAACTGCTAGTTGTTTTCAGGTATGGACTTCGAGCAGTAGCACTGAACCAAACAGTGTTGTTCTTAGTTTTCCATTCTGGAGTACAAAATATTTAATTTAGTCTAATCACAATCCTGGAGTGCATAATGTATTGGTATGCATGACACCAGCAAATGTCAGTTTTTCCAATACTGCTCCGGACTGTGTGGCTCCTAAGCTTCCTCTCCAAAACCCGAACTCTGAAATGCAAACTCAACCCTGTTCACGAAGATGTGCGGACGAAAAGCCCACACCATGGTCCATGTTCTGTACAAGTGCAACAAAAAACACACGCAGGTGGACAACAGACACGGCGACAGGCGATCCTCAGACATGACGATACGCGGGCGGAGCGCCGAGAGCCGGCACTAACCCTGATCGGCGTCGGGCACGCGGAACATGGCGGCCGCGTCCAGCGACAGACCGGCCTGCGTCAGGTACCGCTTGAGCGCCACTCGTGACCGGAAGCGGCGTCCGTCGGGCGAGAACAGCTCCACCTCCCGCAGCGAGCTCGTGTGCCGAGTGACGAACGAGCGCCGCCAGCCGGACGGCAGGCCCGCCCGCTCCGGCCCCTCCGCCGCCGCCGTGGCCGCGCCGGGCGCCGGCGGCGTGGCGGGCCGCGGAGAGATCGAGCTCGCACTGGAGCTGGTCGTGTCTGCGGGCGCGCGCCGGCTCACTCGCCACCCGACAAACACGCTCACCGGAAGCTCCAAGTTGAGCCATCACGAGTCAAAACAAACACAGGTGGGAGTCGTCAGAGGTTTCGGGCGCAAATCCCAGCATCAGCTCAGTCAATCGGCGATCGTTAAGCGTTCAACTGCGATCGTTAAGCACACGAATGGTGACGCCATACGCCGCCCGTGTCACTGACCCAGTCATGCATCACGCAAAACTCTACATCCCAGTTCCACTACGCATACCGGACAACCAGCGCGCTGTCAATTAACTCTGATGCCTTACATCCGATTGTGCGACGAGGCGCGTCGGTAGCACCAAAAGATGATGCACAGTTTAATGGTCGATGTCGGCAGAGACTGTCCCGACCCAGTTAAAGCCGACTGAATGGCACAGAACCGACTGCTCACCTTCCAGCGAGAGAACCGACTCGCTATACAGGGAGTCGTCAGCGCTGTCGGCCTCTTCCTGCGACTGCTCGGAGGCGTCCGACTCGGTGTCGGCCGAGTCGGCCGTGGTGCCACCTCGGCGACTGACCGACCAGCTGAGTTTCCTACTACTACCGCCAGGTGTGCTGCTGGCGCTCCCGGCAGACTGCGCGCCGGAGGGACTCTGCTGCCGGCTGGCGGTCTCCTGCTCCTCCTGAAGCTGACGCAGTAGCAAGGCGCCGATAAAGCCAATCGATACGGTTTGCAAAAAGTACATGTGTATGTCTATGTATGTATATATATATATATATATATATATATATGTGTGTGTGTGTGTGTGTATATATACCATCCACATTATCAGTTTGAGAGCACGTCACACCGCAATTGCGTCAAACACATTTTCAAAGAATACCCAATGAAACGTGTACGCCTCTTTCTAATACCTTTGGACATATAGACTTCACACTCGATGGTGCGCGCATTTTGTACATTCCCATTCCATCTTAAATGTTTTGAAATGCGCACCAATATATGAGTAGCTGCATTTGTTCTCGTTTCTAATCAACGGCGACACAAATCAAGTTATCGTTGTTTTGTATTTCCCACATTCTGACTGACACCCGTGCCTAGGAGCCCTATCCATCTGTGTTCCTTAATACGTCTGTACTGTGTTGAATTTTGCGACTCTCTTTTTGGACCCACTACCCAAATGTCTTTGATAGAATGGCCCTCCTAATGCGAATGAATTGCTACGGGGGTGTCGTGCTGTTTTCGAATATTCGACAGGTGATTTTATGTGCGGTTACGTTTTATGTTTTATATACAGAGTTTCTCATCTTTCCCAAACATAACAAATTCCTCCAGCTGGACATCGCCCCAGGGGCGAAACCCCCGATTTGACCAGTACCTAGAGGAGGTACCACGTCATCAGAACGTGCCTACCGAACGTAACCAAGGAGGAAGCTCCGCGCGAGCTCGTTTAGGATCGTTCGCTAGTCATCCGTCCTGCAGATAAAGGCCCCGGCATAGTTGTTATGAGCAGTGAATATTACAGTAAAAGCTCGAAGGAGGATGTAGCCAATCCGTCACCGTATAAGCAGACCATGAGGACCAAACCCCAGCTTCACATAGGAAGAAAACCTGATTGATTCAAGTTTTTATGGATATATTAAGCATAGGCAAGAATCAACGTGGCTATATGGCACCTAATATTCCTCGGCTGGGAGACTTCACAGCAAACCCGAAGCTCCACAAGGAAGGCTTCCTGCTATGGGCCATAATTAGTGAGCGGCGCCATGCCACAGAACGAGTAGCAGAAATCCCTGAGTGGAAGCTGCGAGCACACGTGGGGCCCAGCCTACCTATGATGACAATCATGACGTGTTGTGGAACATTCCACGACCATCCGTGCTGCAGCACTGGCTACAAACCATCCACCCGGCTACACACAGGGACACCATGCAGCACTGACTACATACTACCCACCTGGCTACACACAGGGACAGAGTGCAGCACTGACTACATACTACCCACCCAGCTACACACAGGGACAGAGTGCAGCATTTACTGCATACTACTCACCCAGCTACACACAGGGACAGAGTGCAGCACTTACTGCATACTACCCACCCAGCTACACACAGGGACAGAGCGCAGCACTTACTGCATACTACTCACCCGGCTACACACAGGGACAGAGTGCAGCACTTACTACATACTACCCACCCGGCTACACACAGGGACAGAGTGCAGCACTTACTGCATACTACTCACCCGGCTACACACAGGGACAGAGTGCAGCACTTACTACATACTACCCACCCAGCTACACACAGGGACAGAGTACAGCACTTACTGCATACTACTCACCCAGCTACACACAGGGACATCTCACATCCACAGCAGTCCCACACCCCTCGTATCGCACCCCACATCCGCTCCAGTCCCACATCCCTCGTCTCGCACCCCACATCCGCTCCAGTCCCACATCCCTCGTCTCGCAACCCACATCCGCCCCAGTCTCTTAGTTAGCTATTGGGGCTTACGGGCATCGACTGCGTTGGTCATATAACGTTCCGCACCAGTCCCACATCCCTTGTCTCGAACCCCACATCCGCACCAGTCCCACATCCCTCGCCTCGCACCTCGCTCACCTGTCTTCGAGCTCTCTTGGGACCAAGCAGCTGCTCGACGATGGGATTTGTCTTGCGTTTTCGCTTGGTGTCGAGAACCTCGGGCACGAATCTGGCGGCGGGCAGGGCGCCGGAGGCACCGGCCTGCGCCGACAACGACTCGGCGGTGCCGAACCGCTGCTCGTTCTCGCGCGTCCACTTGCTCAGCTTGCTGACCTTCAGCTTCTTAACAAATCCGTCGAAGAAAATTACTTGGTAGAAGTCTGCGGTAAACAGGATGCCATTCGTACTTCGAAGTAATGGGTATATACACAGCGACAATTGTCCAACCATTGCAAATGCATAACATGTCTTTGCTTTCTTAATGCGAAGCAAAACTTCACATATTTCCGGGACGTTATATTACATACATCTTGGGCGATGTTATTAGCAAGAGTAAAGGAGAAAAGAGACTAAGATGCCGAGCCGGCTTTCCTCTCCAGCCTTCAGATGAACAAGTTTTGTATCGCTGGTACCTCACTATGACACATGCCACACCCATCAACTTCATGAGTATTGGGGAAGATCAATCTCTCGAATTAGTTTGCGCAACTTTGCCAGGTGTTAAAATATGTCAAAATGTAACGGCGCTTGGCCTGCTCATTCTCACATTTCAGTCCACCTTCTCATCGTGCAAGCTGAATAAGGGAAAAGCTCATCCTGCTAATAACGCAAACGTTATGTCTATCCTAGAGTACTGCTCAGTAATTTGTGGTGGTGCCGCCAACTGCCATTGCGTTTGCATTGAAAGGATGCAGCGTAAATTCCTGATGTGGCTCGCTCACCACACGGAACCGGGCTGCTACTCTCTCGAGCACGATGAGCAACTTCCGGGATTATATAAGCTCCAGCAATTACATGCGAAATGTGTACAATGCGACGTGTTCATATGGTTCAATTCAAATATCGAGTATGCAAAGTCTTCAAAGGGTTCATCGTTGCAGCTAACCTTTCAGAATCTTTATCTGTTCATGTACCATCCAGAACTACCAGGAACGCTCCAGCATCACTCTCCGTGTGCCACTTGGTAGTGTAAATAGTGCTACCGCTGGCATCTTTGTCCGCGACCATCGCAGTGTAAATGGCTTCCTATCCTCACCAACATCCGATCTGTCCTGTGACCCAATAAACCGAATGAAGCGGCAAGTCGCCGCTTATACGGCGACTTTGAGAGCCAATCTCTCAGATAGCATATGCTTCGCATATTCGCATTATCATGCATGCCACTTGTGTCAGATAACTGTTAGAGTAGGTATATTTTATAGCTTCACCTATAATTGTGCATTGCCTGTTGCCTGGTAATACATAAACGATGCACGATGCATTGGTGGAAACAAACTGCATTTCAGGAGACGAATGGCTTTATGTTGGTAGATATTTCGGCCTAGCAATTGGCCTCATCTGGATCACCATAACAAACAAATATGATACAGATGGAATGACGATGGTTAGAGGCGTAAACAAATGTCTCAGCATTTCGATATCGTTAGTTTTAGCCGCCCACTTCGAGAAAAGAAAACGAAATATCGGCTCTCCTACGACACATTCGACTACCAAACGATATAGTGTCGCCAACATCTCATGCTGGTTGGTAACACGTGGACTCGGTGGGCTAGTCGGTCGCGAAACTCGACGCCACGATCTTGACATCAAGATTCGAATGTTCCCTTGGTTGCATAACACGTCGACTGCATTGATCATACAGCCGTGTTAAAATAATGGTTTTTCGCTAGGTGTGAGATGTCGAAACCAACACAGTGGGGTGTCGAAATTTGCCATGGAATTAGTGTAATTTGAAATGCTTTTTATGTCTTTCTGGCTCAAATTTTCCTAATGGCGTACTTATGACTGCATCTTTTTCATTTGTTTTCATATTCATAATTTAGGAAGATATATATTCGGGATAGCGATAAAAATACCTACGGAATAAACTGGCCTCGTACGCCATATCACATTATAGGTAATCCCTTTACATGAAGTTGCGCTGCGAAATGTTCGTGTATCACCGTGCCTTACAGAGAGCATGGGAATGACACTTATCAACAGGATGCTGTTAGAAAGCAGACACGAAGACTTCATAAGCACTCATCAAGAGGTGGGATGTCGGTACTTCTTGGAGAAGGATGTCGAGTGTTCAGAAAATGGTATATTCCACTCTATTTCACGAATAATCGACTGTCATACAGGGTCGCAATCTCTTACGGCGGTCAATAGCAGGTGAATAGCAGCGACGGATGTGAATCTAACGAACGTCACTTGGGTTGGGGTACAAACATCGTACCTACGGACTGCTAAACAAATTGGAATCACCAATGCAATTGTGCCGCCTCACAGATTGGACGTCTTCATGATATCTTTGCGTATCGCCGACGAAATTGAAGGAATTAGCAACGACGCAAATGCGATGAAAGAATCTTCTACTCACAAAAAAGGAACGCTATCATAAAGGAAACCAACATTCGGACCAATGCAATCATTCGCATTTCACACTCTACCTTTTGATGTGAATGAACCGTTGTCAGCCAAAACATAAAATACAGCAAATGTACTCACAGCGATCGATAGGACGTTCGATTTTCCATTTTCGTCGGAAATAATTCTCAAAACAGCTCACAGATCGGCCTCGCAACCCGGTCAACTTCGGCCAAATTATGCAGCAGGCACCTGGTTTGTTTGGTACTTCAAAGCCATCATTTAGCAGTTGGAGAACATTTACGGCGAGACTATTTTCACGGTGTGATTTGAGTTGGCCTGGGCATCACATTGTATCCGGCCACACAGCCGGCCGTTACCGTTTGGCAGCACGGCCTGAATGGAGCCCGGGTACCGGCGGCCGTCGGCGCCCCACAGCGCGAACACGTCCTCCCGCACGCGGAAGTGCTTCTGGCTGTGGTGGTGCCTGTCGCGAGACAGTCGCGTTAGTGTGTCGCACGTGGCGCGGCGTCGCATCACCGCGGACAACAGCCAACACATACGTCATACAACACTCCAGCTGCATTACGTGCCATCAGCTGTAACAGCGTATCAGACGGAGCAAATATCCACCGGCGATTTGTGTGGGACTAGTTCCTCCGTTAGTTTGGTTCTCCCATTCACCACATGTGGGTTCTGCACACTGCCTAGTACCCGGTTAACTCCTGAGAAAGCAGTCAGGATGGAGCTTCCCCCACCACCAGGCGGCATACTGTCAGCTGACGTGCTGTCAAATGCCACAGTAGTAATGCCAATGCCCGCAATGTAGACTGTGTCCCACTAACGCTTGGCTGACACAATCGGTTCTACATAAAGCAGCTGCAGTAAATTAACAAGCATACAAACGATTGGGCGTGACAGAATGGTAGTGTACCTTTTGTCACAAAGTGCACCCACACAATGCGCAAAAAAACTGCAACTCCTTTGCACATCCCTCGACAAGGTTGGTGAGAAGAGTGGCAAAATATTTGCAACTAGTGTTTTGCCATGCCAGTGGCATCAGGTGGCAGACATTTACTGGCAAAAAAAAATACCCTGCAGCAGACCATGATGGACTTGCATCTTTGGGATCACGAGAATCTCCGGATCCAGAATCACGAACCTGGCATGGTCTTCTGCACAATGTTGATGGGTCTTGACCAGCATTGAATTTCTGCTTTGTAAACCTAGTTGTAGAAAGGAAATGTTGGGATAATCAAATGCAGAGGATATTTTTGTCCACACCAGCAACAACAGAATACCAGCTTGCACTTTCCAGTGAAGATTTATTACTATATTATAGAGCAGTTCCCTGTCAAACAGAACATTCAATCTGCAAATAAGAAAACGAGATGACAATTTTTCAGAGGCAAAAAATTGAGGAGCAGCCTATGTTTCCAACCTAGGTCTTGACACAAATGTTTTTACCAGGTGCCTGGTATGAACCAGTTAATGTCAGTGTATTGCCATCCCTGACTGGTGATGTGTCGGCAAAATGACATCATCGTCAGGGATCAGCAGATCTGGCGAGGCATGGCTTTGCACAGGACCAGTGCCAGTTGCCAGTGGAGTGCATGTTGTGGACAGGTTCCTACTACTCACTGTCTGTTTTTCTCCTTGCATGGTCTAATGTCTGGCGAGGACATGGGCACCCATTCATCAAACTTGTGGGACCACCGGTCATAATGAATCAGAATGAGCTCCTTCTCCCAGTCCACTTGAAGTATCTTGCATGTATACCTGTGGAGATGATGAATTGCAGTATACTAATAACAGGAAATTGTCTGGCACCCTTAACTGGTCAAGACCAGCATAAGGACAACTATACTGTTAAATTCACAGCAAATATTTAATACCTTCACCAGTTATTCCTTAGTAACCATTTCACTAACTGAAGATTTCACCTGTCAAAAGTACTTTTGTATTTTCATGTTTATGAGATGCAATTTGAAACTGATGCAAATCTAAATTTGCAATCTGATACAAATGTCAGAATTGGAGCCATGCTGCTGAGCTCAATAGGGTTCTGTTCTCACATGGCATATTACAATGTACAGTCTGCATGCAAGCCATTTTGTTGCTCTTAAAACCAGCTTACCATATTGTCCCCTCTAGCAGATCTATTCGGAATCCAGGTTCAAACTTAAAACCTGTCCTGCTGTAGGTCTTCTTTGACGAATCGTCCATGTCCTCCATTGTCTGAAAAGATATGACTTTAGCAATGGCAGATATTTCTGACAAGAACAAGTGGGATTCAGACACAGCTCACTTTCCTCAGAAGTGATCAAGATGACTTTCAGTTCTTACATAGTGCATAATACCAGATATAGGGTGGGACATGTGGTACATACTATGGATATGCACTTTAATCAATGAGGAATGTACAGCATATGAACTGGAAAGCTTAAATTGACTTGAAAATAGTAATTATGTAGTACTGAGATATATCTTCCATTGGCACATCAAGAAGGTGAACAACAGAATGAAAGTCCTCATTAAGTGAGAGGAACTATGGGAAAATGGGCAAGCAGGCAAGAGATACTGACTGCTAACACAACAGGCATTCCAAGTGGAAGAAGTCTGCCACATAAAGGCAGAAGCACACAGCTATGTTTTTGACAGGGACGATTCTCGTTTTTAGGGCTCTGACTGGCTCAAATATGCCTAAGTAAGTCACATCATTTGCTGGTTCGATTGCATATCTCCATGAGTGACAATTGTTACATAAATTGTTACATGTTTATATAAATGTAGTTTTGAATGTAAAATATGTATACTGGCATATTACCATAATGATGGTCTGTAACTGTGGGTGCTGTGAGTGCAGGATGTAGGTATATAGTAAAAAGGTGGCAACTGAGCATGTTGAACATAAAGTGGTGAGTCAACAGCATGGAGTGCTGAACTTCCACTTAATGTGGTCTGAGAATGGGTGGATAAATTATTGCACAGAAAACAACATAACAGCATTGCAGCATAAAGACATAAAATATTAGTGCAACTATGAGCCACAATGGCCCTTCTTGGTTGCACTGTGTACACTGAACCAGTTGCCCAACAAATATGTCGATCTGCCCTCCCTGTAATACTGAAAAGCAAGCCCTCTATTCTTATCATGATGGTCTATGCTGTTTTTAAACACGTTCAATGTGCTGCTACTTACAATGGTTTCTGGCAGCTGGTTCCCATGTTCTACTACCCTGTTGGTGAAGAAAGACTGTCTTAACTTTGTTCTGCTGTGGTTAACTTTAATTTTGAATTGATGACCTCTAATTGCATCATTTCTGTTAAATTCAAACATTTCCCCAATATATCCCCTCTCCAGACCATGGAAAAATGTAAAGACCTTGATGAGATCTCCTCTCAGACTTCTATATCAAGGTGAAAATCATTATATTTCTTCACTCCTTCCTGATATGCCAGGTTGCTTATACCATTAACCATTTGTGTAGCCCTCTTTTGTACTCTCTAAAAGCCAACAATCTTTTTCATAGCTAGGAGACCAAGCTAGGGATGTAGTATTCCAAATTTGGCCTAACATATGCACAGTAAAGCTTCCTGGTGACTTCCTCACTTCTGTATGATACATTCCTATTTATTGCCCCAAGCATTCTCAGTGCCTTCTTCCTGGCTTCCTTGGTCTGTTCTGATGCCCCCAATTTTGTGTTTAGAATAACACCTAAATCCTTCTCCTGTTGAGTCACTGATAGCACTTGGCCACCCATCAAGTATGGAACCTTCATATACTGCTTACCCACATGCATGATTTTGCACTTATAGAAATTAAATTAAATTTGTCATTCTTCAAACCACTTCACAAGTTCGTCTAAGTCTTTTTGCAGTGAGATATGCTTAGCAAGATATGCTTTTTGGCCTGTTATTGCCCTAAAGACTTTCAAATCATCCTCAAATTTTAAAACCTTACTGCTTATGCCACTTTCAATGTTATTTACAAATATAATGAACAGTAGTGGCCCCAGTACTAACCACTAGGGGACTCCACTAAGAACATTTTGTCATGACTTTGTACCATTTAGCATCACTCTTTGTTGTCTATCTGAAAGCCACAACTCTATCCATTTTAAGATGCTACCTGCAATACCATGGGCTTGAAGCTGCATCATTAACTGCATATAGGGTACCTTGTCAAAGGCTTTAATAAAGTCAAGATATGCTACATCAACCTGATTTCCCTGATCAAATTGTTATGTGGTGAAGTTCAAAAAGTCCAAGAGATTTGTGAGCAGAATGGAATTAAGGCACTTCTTAAGAGATTTCATCTCTTAAAACATTTTTGCACTCCGGATTCACACTGGATAGAATAGGCTCCACATGTACTCCGACACAAACATACAGAAAGAACAAAAATACCACTAAAAAACTAATACAGGATTGAAGAAAATATCCACCAAACATGTTATTCTACTTACGGTTACCAAATAACTATACACTTTTCATACCATCAAGCACACAGACAGCAACCGAACACACACACCACACGAAACCACAACCAGAGGAAATGCCGACAACGCACTTCACTCCTGCCCACCGAATATAATGGCCTCCGGTCGCTACAAATTCGGCTGGTGCGTCTCCAGAAACCTGCTTTCAGAAACCTGCTTTCGAGCCACCCTATAGTGGGAAAAACTGACTGTTTTAAGAGTTGCTTCCAGAGTGCAGTGGAGGCCGCCGATCGGAATTTGCTGAGTTAGCATTTTCTGTTAGGAAAACTGTCCTTCAACCAATCAATGCAAGGTATTTTTTTAATGATGTCATAACCATTAGCAACTTTGAACACATGTTTTGAACACTTAACAGTGTCATGCTGCAAACACAAGACCTCGACTGATCCTTTGCTCACCGCCGTTGATTCTGACTGCATGTGAGGTAGTGGTGTGGGTCTGTATTGTGCAGGGAATTGGCTGTGTATGTAGATAGGTGTGCACTCTGAGCTGAGGGTGAAGTGTGAATTATTTGTGTTTTTCATTTTGCCTAGCATTATGCTGAGACCAACAGTGAAAGGAAGGCACATTGCTCCTGTGAGTTATGAGACAAAGCTGAGCTGATCACAACTCCCTGTCTTGTGGTGCCATCCATTGCTCACTTCTTTGTTTCTATGCTTTGATGTGACCAAAAATTATGTGTATTATGCCTATTACGTAGACACTGACTAGGTACATATGCTTTTCTCATCAGTTACTGGCAAATAGATTCCATGCATGAAAAATAATATGTGCATGAAAATGTACTCCGGAAGAAATCTGTTTGCACTCAGACTCCAAACCCGGAAAGCAAGTTTCCCACCCTGTTTGTGAGGCATGACAACCCTTCCCTAAACCTATGTTGAGTATCTTGAATCAATGTTTCCTTCCAGATAACTAATTATTATACCCTTGATAATTGATTCAAGTACCTTGCAGACTAGGGATGTGAGACTTACTGGCCTATAGGTTTCAACTTTCCCTCTTTCTCCTCTCTTGAAAATAGGAACTACATTCACCCTTTTCCAATCTGTTGGAATTTCATTTTGTGACAGATCTACAAAATATTATACTAAGTGATAATGCCAGTTTCTTTTCAGCATCCTATAATACCTTCAATGAAATCAACATCACTTATCCAATCATATGTCACTGAACTATGGTGTACAGTCAGCAGATTGGTCATATCTTCCAATGTAAACACTGATTTAAACTGCTTGCTCAGCTTCTCAACCATCTCAATATCCTCACCAATATAGTCCCATTTACTTCCAGTGGACCAATTGTGCTAGAAACTTTACTCAGCTTGTAGAAACTAAAAAACTTTTTGCTGTCCCCCATTACAGTTCCTAGCTAAATCCAGTTATTTTGCTTGCTTTGCTGCACTGGTGTTTTGCTTCAGTGTCCCTAGCTTTTTTATATGCCTTTGAACATGCCTTTGCACATGGATGATACATTATAGAAATGTTTCCTATCATCAACCAAAAGAAGCACAAGCCCCCAAAAAGAGTAGTAGCATATTCCAAATCACGTTAAATAACATTTGGAAATAAAATTCCCAAAACACCCCAGCCTGCCTAGTTAGTGCACCTACCTACCTAACAATGCTGTATAACTGAAACAGTCGATGCGCCTCTAAGCCCAAATAACCAACCAACCAACAATTGAAAATCTTAACCAAAACCCGGCGAGACAGAGTGGGCGGCGCCATTATCCGTCAATGTGTATAGTGCTTCGTGAACCAACCAACAAACAACAGGACCAAAGCCGCTAACATACGAACAATTTCATATAGATAGGTACCTACCAAACCTTCCCTATTGCATACAACATGGGGAAACATCGAGTACTCACACTGGTACCCATATATTGGAAAATATTTCAAAAAATCGTCGAGAAACCAACAACTCAGACACCCAGACAAAAACAGCACTCACCACGCTCCACGCCTGGGGAAAATGACCGCGGCCTTTGTCAATGCGGGCCCTCCAATATCGTTTTGCAACCGGTGACGTCACATGGGCTGGTTCGGGTCTCAGTCCCGTTGGCGCTCCAGCCAAACTTCCGTGTTTTCCACGCAACATTTCCGATCTTAAATACCATCAAAATGGGATAAAACCGGGTTCACTTGAAAGCTTGACGAATCTTATCCACGAATATGGGCCTTAATTTCCACTGATAATAGGAAGTTTGCTTGGACCTACGTTGACTCCACTCATGTCGAGCGCCGCAGAAATCGCGCAGTGCCACAGGTAGTAGCAGCATGACAAGACCCAACTGAAGATAGCGGCTGGTAAGGAGGGGTAGAAGCAAGTAAGAGGTAACTGTCACAGCATAATTCCTCCCCACTCGGTGCACGGGCGTAAGCAAGGGAGGGGGCACTGGGGAAGGTGGTACTTCTCAGGGTGCCAACATTATATTTAGGCTACCGGCAGGGGTGTAGCGGCTTGAGTGGCTACTGACGTGTCCGTTGGCGACCTCCAAAGATCCGTCGTTACTTGTTGGCGCGTATATCCGGCGGCGACAACGAGAACCACAGCGTTAAGGCGAAGAGCGAGTGCCGCTGCGCGAGGTCCCGGGCGATACTGGCAAGCGGCCAGTTGCCGGGCGTCTCGGCGCAGGCGCATGGTAATGTTCGGCGCGTGACTCATGTGCTGGCGGAGCACGAGTTACTACAGGGGTACCGATACTGGCTGGAATGTCATGCCTTATCACCCAAGTGCTGATACGGAGCCTGCAGCTGGCTTTCAGGATTGTTTTCCAGTTTTCATTTATATGCGTCTAGACCAGGAGTGTCACTTGATATATTTTTAGGGTCAAGTGCCCCCTCAGTATTGGCTCCTTGCCCCCAAATTTATACTTTTAACATGGGGTAACATGGGGCATGCGTCCCATGGATGTGGGGCTTTGCATTAACTTCATATATTTGTACCGAGATTATCTACAGTATAATTATCAATAATAACGTATGTTTATATATATATATATATACCATGTATATAGTATGCATATATACATGTATATAATATACATATACATATATATATATATATATATATATATATATATATATATATATATATATATATATATATATATCCGTAAATTTCGGAAGCATTTGACAGGAGGGAGAGGGTTGAAATCCATTGACTTCGGTACGATGGTAACAGTTGTGGCACCTTGCAGCGCCAAACTAAATTGTTCCTACTAATCTTAGCATAAAATATTAATTGGTATGCTTATGAAATATACTGGTCGAAATCCGGATACTATTTGCATGAGTGTTACTTGATCCACCCCGAAATCCGTTTCCCCCGCATGCAAATACCAGGCACGCGATTCACTTTGCTGCTCTATCTTAGATGTGTGAACTTTGAATCTCAATCACTGAAGGGGGCTTAGACCTCCAATGTAAAATCCATCCCGTCAAATATAGGTATTTTTGTTGTTGGGGAATTGAAGGCTGTGTGAACAGTGTCAGGACTGACCTGATCTACACGTGCATTAACCTAGTTCTGCGTTATACTGACTGTATGCTTTCGGTGTGATTCCAGGTTAAATCCAGGAGCATTTAGTTTGTGTGGTTAGTATAATTATACAACTGAATATCGTTTCATCATGCCCCTGGATTAATAACTACCAACGACAGTCAAGAGTCGACCAGCCTAGAACATGTCTCAAGCAACCCTCAAGTGTGAGGCGGTCGGCTGTGGGGAAATCAAAAGGGCTGCCGACCTTCCAACATGCATTGCCCTGATGCAACTTCATCAGACGAACGTACACGAGTCGAGCGTGCGTCAGAGGCCCCGAAAATCAACCGCCCATCCCTACAGCAGGGCATCGGGGAAGACGACTGGGTGGCCTTCACTCGGCGATGGGGGTATTCAGTAATGACACCGACATGGCCCCTGCACAGGTCACCGCCCAGTTTCTTGCATGTTGCGAACCGGTGTTAGAGACAGCTCTATTCCGTGAGGACCCTGACATCGCCAGCAAGAGTGCAGAGGACGTCATGGACGCAATGAAGCGACTGGCAGTCCTCAACGTAGCATTCAGTGCCAGACGAGCCACACTACTCAACGCTAACCAGGAAGGAGGGGAACATGTGCGTCAATATGTAGCACGTCTCCGCGGCCTGGCGCACGTGTGTCAGTGGACAAAGACGGCCCAGTGCAGCTCCGCAGCGTGTGCCGGCATATTGAATGTGGATTACACTGATGAAATCGTCCGGATGGTGCTGTTGAACGGTCTGGCGGATGACGAGATAAGAAAAGAAGTACTCCGAGGATATCGACAGGAAGACCGTCGGGGAAACTGTCGCACTGGTGGACAGCAAGGAATCAGCCGCACGGGCCATGTCAACAGACGGTCCACGCGTGGCGGCAAGCACTTACAAGAAGGAGGGACAGCAAACCTATAAGCCATCGCAAGGTCACGAAGAATAAGAGAAGCTGAAGAGAAAATGCAGATGCAGGTGCGGCTGCCTCACACCTCAGTTCGGCAGGATAAGAGGAACGTTGAAGGAGTTCACAACGTGCCTGGACTGCTGGAAGAAGTCAAGTCACAGGCATCGCGTACCCCGTCTTGCCGACTCCGACCGCGAATCAGATGGTGGCCCCGTCGAAGCCATGTTCCATTATGTTGCCGCTATCGAGACTGCACACAGTGGCACGCCCCCCCCCCCTCGGTGAACAGTGTGAGTCGAGGCCGTGGGGGATTCGTCTCCATCACGGATCACTACGTGTTCGACGGTACGCGCGGGTGGCGGGCGTGTGAGGCCCGTCCGCACCCGGCATTCGAGCTGAAGGCTGAGATTGACGGCGGAGCCTACACCAATATGGAGCTCCCTAGTCCACTCCGAAGATCGGCCAGCGTCACTACCATCGCCGACTCAGACGCGCAGACGTGCCTGATGGGACTGCCCGTCCTACACAAGCTGGGACTGCGCAGGGAGCACCTGACTCGTGTCGCCAAGCGCATCCTCGCCGCGAACAGTGAGGAGATCAACGTGTTGGGCGTCGTGTTCCTGAAGCTGTCTGGGAGCGACTCGCAGGGCCGGCTGCTCGAGACGTCAGCAATAGTCTACGCCACCAACTCCGCGAACCATTTCTGCCTGAGCAGGACGGCGCTGACGCAGCTCGGTGTGTTGGGGCCGGAGTTCCCGAAGGTTGGCGCGGCAGTAGCAGCTGCTGCGGGCTCGTTTGCTCGGGAAACACTGTCACACCCGGCTGGCGGCGGATGTCCGCTCCGCACTGCACCGCCCGGTCGCCCCATGAGTGTGCCCGTCAACACTTCGCCGGAGAACTCGGACTGTATGAAAGCCTGGCTGCTGAGGAGGTATGCGTCGTCGACATTCAACACGTGCCCACACCAGCCACTCCCCGCAATGACTGGGCCCCCATGGAGGTCCGGGTCGATCCCGGCATGCAGCCGGTCGTGACGAGGAGACCCAAAACGTGCCAGTGTACTGGCAAGAGGAAGTGTTGCAGCAGATCGAGAGGGACGTAGCTCTGGGCGTCATCGAGCGGGTGCCACCCAACACGCCTGTGACCTGGCTGCACAGCATGGTGCTGACACCAAAGCCAGACGGCACCCCTCGTCGCACCGTCGATCTGCAGCCACTAAACCGCCACAGCGTATGCGAGACACACACCGTCCCGCCCGCCAAACAGGCCAGAGCCATCCTGCCGGGGACCTTCAAGACCGTCACGGATGCCTGGAACGGGTTCCACTCCATCGAGATCAGGCCTGAAGACCGGCATAAGACCACATTCCTGACAGAGCAGAGCAGGTTCCGCTACCGGCGTACCCCATGGGATTCCTCGCATCCCAGGACGCCTACACGGAGCGATACGACGCGATCATCAAGGACGTGCCCAGGAAGTCGAAGTGCGTCGACGACACCATCATGTTGGATAAAGACCTGTCGGTGCACTGGTGGCGCGTCGTCGACTACCTCGAGCTGGTGGGGAAGAACAGGGTGGTACTAAACCCTGCCAAGTTCCAATTCCCGTCGCTCGATGCCGACTTCGCGGGGTTCCGGGTCACAGCAACAGAAGTAAAGCCCCTGCCCAAATACCTGTATGCCATCGCCACATTCCGACACCCACCAACGTCACCGACGTACGGGCATGGTTCGGCCTCGTGAACCAGGTGTCGCACTACGGCAGAACCACCGAACTGATGACACCGTTCAGGCCCCTGCCGAGTCCAAGGGTCGGATTTCGGTGGGGCCCAGACTTGGACGAGGCCTTCCGAAATCCAAGGCGACTATCATCAGGGAGATCGAAGAGGGGGTCGAGATATTCGACCCTAGCCGCTGGACTTTTATCAGCCCGGACTGGTCCACCACTGGCGTTGGGTACTGGCTCCACCAGAAGTATTGCGAGTGTGCCTCGCTGACCCCCGGTTGCTGTCGCAATGGATGGCGAGCGACGCTGGGCGGCTCACGCTTCCTGAGTGACGCGGAAAAGCGCTACGCTCCAGTCGAAGGAGGGGCTCTCGCGTTGGCGTGGGCCCTGGAGGACAGTCGCTTCTTCACGATGGGCTGCCGGGACCTAAGCATCGCGAGCGACCACAAGCCGCTAGTGAATATCCTAGGAGACCGGGCACTTGACGACATACAAAACCCAAAGCTTTCCCGATTAAAGCAACGGACGCTAATGTGGAGGTACAAGATCGTAAACGTGCCCGGCAAGACCATCCCGGCGGCGGACGTGGCATCAAGATACTCATCTACCCTTTCGACCATCATGATGAGGCCATCATGATGGACGACAGGTTCACGGTGCCAGAAACTTTACGCAACGAGGTGCTGCGCGCGCTCCACGCGGCACATCAGGGCGTGATCAAGATGGTGCGTAGGCGCAGGGAGTAGTCTTCTGGCCGGGCATCTCCAAGCAGAGGCGTCGCCACCGGGGGGCAGAGGGGGCAATTGCCCCCCTGCCGTGAGACTGGGGGCGCCCCCCCCTGAAATTTGAGGAGGCCCCCAGGACGAAAAGGAAGCCCCCAGAACGAAAACGAAACCCCCAGGACGAAAAGGAGGCCCTCAGGACGAAAAAGAGCCCCCAGACAAAAAGGTACCCCAAAGGAGGCCCCCATGACGAAAAGGAGGCCCTCCAGGACTAAAAGGAGGCCCCCAGGACGAAAAGGAGGCCCCCAGGATGGAAAGGAGGCCCTCCAGGACGAAAAGGAGGCCCTCCAGGACGAAAAGAGGCCCTCCAGGATGAAAAGGAGGCCCCAAGTCGAAAAAGAGATTATACAAATTAGGGGCCTCCAGGAGGAGGCCCATAATTTGTCAAAAGAAGTCACCTAGGAGAGGGTAGGAGGCCCCAGAAATCAAGCGAGTGCCAAATATTGACACGGAGGCCCCAGGACGACAAGGCCACCAGGACGAAAAGGAGGTCCCCATGATGAAAATGAGGCCCCCAGGACGAAAAGGAGGCCCTCCAGGACGAAAAAAGGCCCTCCAGCCCTCAGTTTCCAATTCCCGAACCATACTAAGGGCCTAAAAGCAATAGGAGGCCCTAACACAATGGAGGCCCCTTTTCGGGGAGCAGGAGGCCCCCTTTCGATCTTGCCCCCCTGGAAGAATTTCGTGGCGACGCCACTGTCTCCAAGGACATAGAGAGCGCACGCTCCACATGCCACGACTGCTGGAGAATGTCACCCAGCCAGCCGCTCATGCCGCCGGTTCAGTCACCTGTGCCCACGAGACCCTTCCAGGCCATAGCCGCTGACTTCTGTGTGTTGCGCGGCATCGAATACTTGGTCGTGGCGGACCGCTTCAGCGGCTGGCCACACATAGTCGCCTCTCTGTCCGGCGCACAGTGGTTCGGCAGGGCCATAAAAAACTACTTCGCGAACTTCGGCGTGCCTGAGGAGCTGAGCACGGACGGTGGGCCCGAGTTCACCGCGAAGGAGACGGTCGCCCTCCTGCAGCACTCGGGTGTGCGACATCGCTTGTCATCCGCTTACCACCCGCAATCAAATGGGAGAGCGGAGGTTGCCGTCAAGTCTATGAAACGCCTCCTGACGTCGCAGAGAGACTCACATGGAGGAATCGACACGCAGGCTGTGGCGGCCGGCTTGTTGCAGTTTCGCAACACTCCAGATCTCGAGACCGGCATGTCACCAGTGCATGTCATCTTCGGCAGGGATCTGCGTGACCTTCTGCCCATCGCACCGAAGACGCAGGTGTTCACCAGCACCGCGGTCCATCCCGTCTGGCGCGAGACGTGGGTGCGCCAAGAAGAGGCGCTCAGACTAAGGTTCGCCAAGCAGGCGGACGACCTCGGACACCACGCGCATCCGCTAGCACCGCTGATGCCAGGCGCCACAGTGCTGCTGCGAAATCAGACGGGGGCTTACTCCAAGTGCTGGGATAGAACCGGCGTAGTCGTGGAGGCCAAACCTCACGACCAGTATCTAATCAAGGTGCACGGTTCGGGGCGAGTGACTCAGCGTAACAGGCGGTACCTGAGACCCATCCAAAGTCTGGCCCGCGCCGACCGCTATCAGCCTCTCTCACAGCTGCCGCAGGCCGCCCAGTGGACGGGCCCCAACCCCGGTGCCGACGGCTCGCCTGCGCCCGACCACGAGCAGACCGTCACACCCGCGACGCCTGCTGCCGCGCCACGGTGTGCGTCACCCGCAGACGTGACGCCCAGGACGGCACCGACACACCGAGATGCGGCCGCCACACCGCCCACAGCCACCGACGTACCGTCACCTCGACTGCGTCCGCACCGGGAGCCTCCACCCGTGTCCACGCCCACGAGGCCTCGGCGACAACGGAGACCACCGGCTTACATGACGGACTATGTGACGGGGCAATCTACCGATCGATGTACGGGGACAGCCCGCGGTAGCGACCTGTTTGAGTTTTGATAAGCGGCGCGATCGGCGTTGAGTGACGTGACGTGGTCACTGGTGGTCCACGCGTCAGGCGTGGACGTGCCCAGTTCGTATCAAGGTTGTCAAGTAGAAAACTGGGGAGGATGTCGGGACAGACCTGATCTACTCGTGCATTAACCTAGTTCTGCGTTATACTCACTGTATGTTTTGGCGTGATTCCAGGTTAAATCCAGGAGCATTCAGTTTGTGCACTTAATATAATTATACAACTGAATATCGTGTGATCAAACAACAGGATCAGTTCCTCCAGTGAAGGTCATGTTCAAGTGTGCATGACTTAAGAAATGAATTGCTGCGGTGTGCTATGCACTGATCTGCACGGATTCCGATGGGCTGATCATCATGAGCATAAAGGCTAAGACGGGCGTTCATAAACAGCTGGAACATTTGGGTCAAAGCTCCTCCCGGTGGGCATACGCAGCGGTTACAAATAAGGGCAAACCGAATATCAATTTGCAGGTTAAGCTACATTGATATTTGATTCTTACAAGTGCAACGTCGTGAAAACGACCACACTTGTACAGCTCGGTATCCTGATTATGATAAGCACAACAAAGCTCACCTGTTTATGAAATCTCCTCTAAGATGCTGATATGCTAATATGCTCTAAGATGCTAATATGCTAATGAGATCAGTGCATCAAGTGCTACCAAACTTTGAGGGGAGTCTAATGAGACCGACCTCAGTGACCCTAACCCTTGACTCAGCTATTTGTAGAAACATGTTTCTTAATGTTATTAACCCGTCCCGTCTCGGGGGAGGGTCTTCAACCGCCATCCTCCCAGGTTTTTCGCGGATAGTGGATGAACGGCGCCCGGTAGCGCGCCCAAATTTGGCATACCTTTTCCCACATAAATTTGGCATGCTGATCCAAAATGTTCAAATCAGGTCATCTAGGGTCAACGAGTTAGTCAAGGTCAAGTTAAGTCACCCCCTAAACAGTTCAACCAGTCGTCACACTTTAACGGATACGGATATTTTAACGAAACTTTCAGCGTTTCCTTATCTTTAGGGATGCAACAAAACGTACGAGTGGATTTATTTTCGTTTTTGACTACATATAAATCTTGCGCATTTGCCAAATTGCAGTTCAAATAGAGGATTCTGGCTAAAGTAAGCATTTGTATTGGGGCAAATTGACTTCCAACAACGTTTCTCCGTCTTCTTTACCCATTGGAAAGCGAAAATGAAAGAAAACTTGAAAACTCAAAATTTTTTAATTTCCAAAAAATATAATTTGTATTTTTGGGGCCAAACAAATTATAGCTCTGGTCGATTTCGCTGTCCTTTTCTCATTCCAAATAAATTTAGTTTTTTTTTCATGTATCCTCCCCAGAGCCAAAAAAAAAAATAATGTAAGTAGTGAAAAGTCGTAAAAATCTAGCCCCCTGGTGACGTCACTTTTGGGGGAAGTTGTTTTGGGGGAAGGACCCGGACCGTACTCATCGAGCGCTTTCCGATGACACCTCTTTCGTTTTTGTGCGACGCTTAGTTTGGATTTTAGAGGGTGGTTGCTAACCTTCCCCCCCCCCCGAGACGGGGTGTGAGGATCTGACCGGAAAAACGGCGTGGGTTAATATGCTGGGAACATTTATTCCTCTGGGAAGTTGTATACTTTTCAGTTCGCAAATTTTTTGTGGCATTCGTGTTGACACCAGATAAAATATTTTTTGGAGTTTTTGCTATCAGGTATCCATTAATTAATTAGGTACCCGTCCATCAGGACCGACGGTCAACTTTGTACCCCCTCAGTTCATATATTTACCAACCGATTTATAAATCTGTGATTGCATAGGATGCTTTTAACCAATGGTTGCTAACCTGAGTAAAGCGTGCTGCAAAAAAACTGAAAATTCAGGTATGAATCTGGGAGGTGATTCTGGGCAGCAAACTTCTGAAATGTGGTACAGTATGCGAATGAGCTAGAATTGAGTTGGTCTCGCCGTAAGACTCAAGGATCTGGCACGAGATTGAGTTAGCCTCCCCGTTGGACTCAAAGAAAAGCAAGATATTGAGTTGGGTATTTTTTTTTCATGATACTTGTGGAAAGGCACGGAATTGAGTTGGTCTCCTCGTGAGACTCGGTCAGGACAGGCTAGAAAGCCGATTGGGAGACCACGCTGATCGAAGCATGGTGTGGATTCGCCTTCGATGTGGCTCCTGACCGCAGATTTTAACGTGCAAGCACGTGACGTTGACTGGGAAAGGTTAGGTCGGTATGCCACAAATGCCCGAGCCCGAGATCCAACAAAAATTAACGAAATATGGCAGTGTAGGGGTGGCGGCTCTGCCGTCGGTGGGGTGTGGCGGGTGTGGGTACGGTGGTTTGGTGGGGTGGGGTGTGTTTGAGCTGGTGTGGGAGCTGTGCGGGGTATGTGTCGCCGGGATGCTCGGAGTGTGTGTGAAAGATAATGGGAACCCATCCCAAACTTAACTGAAACTGAGCAGGATTTTGCTGTCAAAGAGCCAGAACATGTGAGCTAATGCCCCCGAAGTGTCCGTGCATCGCCCCCTCGCAATTAGACATCATCCAAACGCAGATCATATATGACAACATTAATATTCTAAACCATTTAGACGGGCTTAAGCACTCACTAGCACCACCCGAGAACGTTCAGTCCATAAAAAGGCAGCTTGCAGGTCGACTGCCTCCCTTGTAAAGTTCATCATATGGCAAACTAATCTCAGGCACATATCCAAGCATTATGTGTGACTCATCCCTTGTGTCAGGAGAGTACCAACGGTACCATTCTCGTCTATCCGAGGGAAAGGCGTGACACGTACCCCTCAGCGAAAAGTGCGGCGCGCGCCCCTCAACCCAAGAGTTACGACCCTTCATTTCAGTTCTGGACGTAAATATCCTCCCCCCCGTCCACCTGGTCGCCGAGGTATTTACTACGATATCGTTAGTTTGGGAGGGTCGTACAGTCACGTCATTCATTGACGTTAATCCCCACGGACGATCGCTGACTCGGCCATCGACCTCTGACCTCAATACTATCTGGTTCATTACGAATGCTACGCCACTGAACGCATAGCTGGAGGGCGACCCAAGAGTACCGAATTTTGAATTCGTCTTCACCACGTCCTCGCCCGGAAATCATACAGGACTGACGTTACGAACCAATTATCGCCTATTATCCCTGATCATTAGCCCAAGCCGTGGCCCTTTTATCACAAATATTCATTTGCACCGTTAATTATGTCTGCCAAAGGCTGACCAGCTGCTCTGTCTCTGCTGGTGCGCCAAAATATTTTTATCATTAAGGGTAATATATTTGCACACAACCATATATATATAAATGGATATATATATATATATATATATATATATATATATATATATATATATATATATATATATATATATAAATATAAACATATATATCTTACGCCAACAGGGCCGGTAAGCGCCCCTGGCACGCGTCTCGACTCTTCCTGAGACTGTTCCGTCCGTGAGTGAGATACTGCGCGGGTGAGAGTGAGAGAACTCCCTTCGTCTGTCAGTCTGGCAACTTTTCTGAATTCGCTCCAGTTTCGCTTCCTCCATTCTCTGGCCATCCCCAGGGTCCCAGATTGAGTTATTGTTCGTAATTGGTGAGTGCATTTTTCTTCCCCTGAGGCCGTGTGTATCTTGAAGTCACCTGGGGCCTTCATGGCGTTCTGCCGGATTGGAAATTTCCCACTGCCGCCAGCGTTCTAGAATTTTCATCGGGATTACTGATCTCACGGTTGGCCGACCTTTCTCCTTTTGCTGATCGAGACTGGCTTGTCATCAAAACAATTTTGTTGTTGACTGTTTGGGACGGGGTAGCGACCAGAACGAGGTAATGAACCCGATTTCGGAGCTTAATTGCTCCAGAGTTTTTGCCCTCGCCACTGTTCAGTACAGGTGCGGGCCGATCGGGCGGATTTGAAGAAAAAAACATTCAACGATTCGAAGAAAGACAGCTGGCGGCCAGGATCTGATCGGGTGTCATGCGGCCTAGTCGAGTTGGAAACTATTGAACATTTCGCGCCAAAAGAATGTAAGCTTCCTTACAGCAGCACAGTGTTACCTACCGTCGCTAGAGAACCCCTGAGGCGACGGAGAGGGGCCCAAGTCCCAGCCGCCTGAGAAAACTCGTGCTGCCGGATACGGTTCCAAGCTGATGTGAGGGGCCTCTGCGCCGACCGAGCGACTGGAAGGAGTAGATGGTGCCCTTGGCCTACCGGAGTGTTAGTTATTAGGGTTTTAGGGCGCATCAACTACAGCGGTTATACAGCGCCCATGCCTACCGGAGTGAGTGCAATATTTTGAAAGAGGGGCCTCCGGCCTGTCAGAAATTCTTGAGCCGTCAGAGGGCCCCTGAGCCGACAGAGAAGCCAGACAGAGTCGCCAGCAGCCAGTCACGGGCGTGGTTACACGTCACTTCGGAGCACTCACGGCCTACGACCATCAGCTTCAGGCGGGATGGGGGTACGTACAACTTGAGGGGACTGTTGTGCCCCTTCTCAGCGGGAGAAGGGACACGAAAGTCCAAGGGGACTGAAACTTCGTTTGGCTAAAACCTGGATCCGCCACCGCACTCGGCCCCCGACCTTTCCTCTTGACAAACTGATTATTGCATGAGTACTGGGAACAAGATCTTCCAATCTCTCAGTTTACCATCAGTTATCCTAAGATGAATTGTGCGCCCAACCTCATTTTGTAAAACGAGCGACAACTTGTTGCTTGCGGAAGTTTCAATGGCACTCACCCCATGTAGCCCCAGGAAGGTATCTGAAGCCATGTCATGGTGATGTATTCATGTTGTCATTTTATCAATATTTGTTCGGTAAGTTTCTACCTTCTTGGGCATCCGTCTTTTATCAGTGAACAAATAATCGGATATAAAACAAAGTTTATTCGTCAATCCCGAAAGAAATCATATTGTTTCAATTCATGCGGTTTCAGATAGTGCAAGCAGTCAACCACACATAAATGAATACAAACAATATCACAAACCATATACATAGAAGAGCATCTCGGGTATTTCTGTCCACATATCTATTATAGTCACAGTATCTATATCGGACACCACGTGGTGGTTGTTGGTTTTACGACACGTCGACCGTTGAGCCATGTAGCGTCGCCAATCTCTCACGCCGATTGGTCGCGGGCGAAGAATAGCGACAGGCGAGACTCGAACCCACAATCTTTCGATTGCGAGACAGGTTACTCACCCCTAGACTACTCGTCCCCATCGGGTACCACGTAAAAATTCGTGCGCACACCAGCGATTTACAAATTCGTGCGCATTACAAACGACTCCTCGGCGTACCCTATGCGGTGGTGGCAGCCTGCCGGGCTACCACCACCGGCCGAACGCCACACAGCTGCGGTAGCACCTGGCGCGTCCGGCCGCAGTAGGAAGCGCGCCGCCAGGCCCACACACGGGCGTCTCGCGCCATCACGTGGCGAGTTCTGCCGACTACGCGCGTGCCGACCTGAGGTTGTTCGACACAAGCTGGCACCACCTGGACTGACCCAGGCTGCCCACCTGATCTGATTCACGCGACTCATTCACCTGATTTGACTGATGCAGCTCTGGCTAACTAATTACCTGGGCTTAAAGGTGCGTCAGCTACGCGGTCATTTAGCGCCCATAGTGCAGACCAGACATACAGGCCAAAGAGCTGCGCTCACCAGACATATAGACAAGACATACAGGCCAAAGAGCTGCGCTCACCAGACATATAGCCCAGCGCAGCACTGTGACTTGTGAATAACTATCTGCAGAAGAGAATGATAGACTGAATTACATATTTTCACAAGGATGAAATCCATAGTTCGGCGCACAGACATGGCGTCTTCCGGCAGAGGAACATCCAGGGTTTCGTCGTAACACGGCCGACATGGCCTACTGACCTCAGCCGACCTGACTGGCGTTCGACCACCACGCAGATCACACGTGACAGTACCACAAATCGCCGCAAACCCCGAGTCTGACATCCGTCACGAAAGAGCCGGTCACCCGCCACACAGTCTGATCGATGGTCGTGGAGTCACCTCGACAGTTGTCACACACCAGCTAGACAGTCTTCGCACACCAGCTCTATATCCGCCCCACACCAGCTAAACAGTCTTCGCACACCAGCTAGACAGTCGTTACACACCAGCTAGACAGTCATGACACACCAGCTAGTCTTCGCACACCAGCTCTACATCCCCCCACACCAGCTCTACATCCGCCCCACACCAGTTCGACATCCGTCGCACACCAGTTTGGCAGTCGTAACAAGTCAATCCAGGACCCACCAGCAGCTCACAAGATGCTCGACAGGATTTCCTTCGCGCTGGTCGACAGAGAGTCGGGGAACTTGATGTCGAAGCTGACGATCAGGTCTCCGCGCCGACTGGGTTCCTTCGGAAAGGGTAGGCCGTAGCCCTGTAGTCGCAGCACCTTGGTGGGTCGCACGATTTCGCGCGTCAGGTCGATCGGGACTTTGTCGCCCGTCAGAGTCGGCACCTGCACGACGGTGCCGCAGAGCGCGTCTCGCAGCTTGACGCTGCACGTGTAGCGGATGTTAGTATCATCGCGCTTGAAGAGCGGGTGCGGCTTGTCGCGAATGATGAACACAATGTCGGCGGGGATCTTGCCCTGACCCTGGTCGCCCTCGCGCTGGAACGTGATCTTGGTGCCGGCCTTCCAGCCGGGCTTGACGTTGATGGTGAGCACCTTGTCCTCGCGGCGCGACGTCACGTTGTCGGGGTTCATCACCTTGCGCGAGATCTTCATCTTCTTGGTGCAGCCGCGCGCGATGTCCTCCAGCGGGACGTACAGGTCGTGCTCCACGGCCGGGTCCTGCTGCTTGGCGCGCTGCTTGGGCGACCCCGTGTGGAACGACTGAGAGCGGAACGCGCCCGGGCGCGGCTCCTCCGTGACAAACACGGGAATCTGGCCCCCGTCCATCTGCTCTGCGGCGAAAAACATGTCGAACGGATTCTTGGCCCCGAAGAACTGAGCAAATGTGGCACGCGGGTCGCCGTGGAAAGTGTAGTGGAAGCCCGCAGGCTCGCCACCCCCGCTCTCGCCGCCGAAGCTGCCGCCGTTTCCCCCTGGGTTGCCCTTCAAGCCTTCCTCGCCATACCGGTCGTACACGTCTCTTTTCTTCTTGTCGCTGAGCACCTCATATGCCTCAGCAATGTCTTTGAACTTCTCTTCAGCGCCTGGTGACTTGTTCTTGTCTGGGTGGTACTTCAGCGCCATCTTGCGGTATGCTTTCTTGATTTCATCCTCTGAGGCGCCTCGGTTGATACCGAGGACCTTGTAGAACTCCTTTCCCATTATGTGTTCTGTGTGGCGATAGTCTGTAACACAAATACATACTATATGTTATGTACACATCAGAGCGAACTAGACATAAAGACATAAAAGATTGATGCATCTGTGAGCCATAAGGGCCCTTCATTGGTTGCAATCTGAACTAAACCGGTTGCCCACCAAATTCGTCAATCAGCCCTCCCTGGAATACCTAAAAGCAAGCCCTCTATTCTTTTAATGATTGTCTATGCTCTTTTAAAAGATGTTCAGTGTGCTGCTACTGACAATGTTTTCTGGCAGCTGGCTCCAGTGTTCTACAACCCTGTTGGTGAAGAAAGACTGTCTTAACCTTGTCCTGCTGTGATTAACTTTAATTTTGAACTGGTAACCTCTAATTGCATCATTCATGTTAAATTCAAACATTTCCCTAAGATATCCCTGTTCCTGACCATCAACAAATTTAAAGACCTCAATGACCTCCCCCAGCCTTCTATATCTAAGTGAAAATACATTCAATTTCTTCATATGCCAAGTTGCCTATACCATTAACCATTTGTGCTGCCCTCTTTTGTACTCTCCCTTTAAAAGCCAACAATCTTTGTCATAACTAGAGGACCATGCTTGGACACATTATTCCAAATGTGGCTGGACGTCTGCACAGTAAAGCTTCCTGATGACTTCCTTACTTTTACATGATACACATCAATTTATTTCCCCAAGCATTCTTAGTGCCCTCTTCCTTGCTTCTTTGGTCTGCTCTGATGCCCCAAATTTTGTGTTTATATTAACACCTAAGTCCTTCTCCTGCTGCATCACAGATAGTACTTGGCCATCCATCAAGTACTATCAAGTACTTGACCTTCATATGCTGTCTACCTGCATGCATGATTTTGCACTTATCAAAATTAAAATGAATCTGCCAATTTTCAGGCCATTTCACAAGTTTGTCTAAGCCTTTCTGCAGTGATGCCTGCTCATTATGTACTGTTATTGCCCTGAAGACCTTCAAATCATCTGCAAATTTGCAACAAGACCAACAAACAAACAAAATTGGGCTTTTACACACCTTTGCCTCCATAAAGCAAACCAGTGGGCTGGGGTTGGTTTGCTTAGGTTAGTTTTTTTAAGTTGGAATATTTTTATTTTCTTTATTCTGGAAATCATATTTCTTGAAAAGCAGCTGAGGTTAAGTTTGGATGGGCTTAGTTTAAAAACAAGTTTTGTCTCAACAAACTGCTTTATTTTTATCAATAAATACTTATTCAAAGTGACAGTCTAGGTTAGGTTATGCTATGTTCCATTATCATTTCATCTTGTAAACATTTCTCTTCATGCTATGTTACCTAACTCAATGCACACTGTTTGGTGTTATCTTCCTCACAAGCTGAAAAGCAAGCATTTGCACAGAAAATGAGTGGTCCCATCATCCTAGTCACCTTCATAAACATTGAACTTTGAAATTCAAGGATTCATCAAACACCCCAAAGCTATTCATAACGCCTTCTCTCTCGCACTATATAGGTATATGTGTGTACAGTGTAAAATAATTCACCATGTGGCCTGGAAATGCACAGTTAATGGAGTTGTGGTATTTCATCCTGTTTTTCGGTTTTTACCATTTTGCCACATGATGTATGCGCAGTCATGCACACAACTGCTAAATAATGTAAAATGCATGTGACTGAAGCGAAAGGCATTCTGCTTTTTAATCCTTATGTGGCAAACCTTTATTTTCTTCCAATCATTCACTATTCCCAAGCATCTTCTTCCTTCATCCACACAGTTAATGGTGAAGTAACTTTAGGACACTGTGTGTGCATATACCTATATATATACCTATATACCTAGGTATATATGTTATCTATAATGGTCATAAAAATATTTACCATCATCAAGAATAAGAAATATCACTGATAATCCTTATAACATAGTTTTTTATCTAGCTTTCAGTAAGCCAAGGCATGGATGGATGCAGAGGGATCTGTAGGCATGTACCTCTAATGGAAGGTGGTGACCCCCAGGTCGGGAAAAGACTCCTCTGGAAGGCTCAAATGCATCTCCTCAATTTTGAGCCAGAAGAAACCACTGAGGGAAACAGCTGTGAATTCAGGGACAAAGGAAATAAATTTGGGAAAATACGAGGATATTTGGTTCTGTTGGATGGGTCCACTCAGTTTGTCTTCCTCACCTTATTTTGGTGCCACAAACCCACACGCCCATGGATTGAGGAATACTCGATAGGGTCCCATGTCACAGGTTGAAATTATTGTGGGAATGAAGCCAGCATTAAAGCACTCCCTTTCAAAAGTATATAAAAAGCAACATCCATGCTATTTGTGCTACCTAGGTAGGTAGGTAGGTAGGTACCTACCTACCAACCTACATACCTACATACCTACATAGCTACCTACCTACCTACCTTCCAACCTATCTAGGTATCTAAATAGCTCAGCTTCAGTTCAGTCTCATTCGAGCCTGTCTGGCAGTTGGCCAGACACGGACACTGTCCAAGTAGGCACTTATTTTGATGTTTGTCCACGTCTTCAACCCACCTTACTGAAGAAACCGGGATTAGTTCAGGAGCTCTTCCACACTCACAATTCCGCAACTTTCGATCCACTGGCTCTCGCCCTGCTAGCTCCTCACGCACCCAAACCTCGCGACCATGCCAGAACCCACTGGAAAGCACCAGATGAATGGCGCATATCCTAGTAGAGTGACATCTATTGAGGGAATGATCAAACTCTAGTACCAGTAATTCAAACCAGAGGAAAGAACAACATCCATGTAGCCTATAAGTCTGTGCCCTGTTCACGGGGCTTGCGGCTGTCTGCGGCCGCCGAGTCTCTCGCAGTCAAAGGGGTGGAGCTTAGCCGCGGCCAATCAGCAGTGAGCAGGATGACGTCACATTGTCTGCGGCTGTCTGCGGTCAAGATAACTAGAGACAACAAGCTTTCAGATGACGTTCAATTCATACCTATCTGCCGTACTTGCTAGTCAGGAACATGCTCGGAAAAGTACCATTTCTTGCTGTCGTGATAACCTGCCGAACCCAAATCAGCGCCCAGATGACGTCGCGGGCTGCCAATAAACATTGACAGGGGCCGGAGACAACGTATGCGGAGCCTATTTTTACCGCAGAGCCGCAGCGACCGCAGGCTCCGTGAACAGGGCTAAGGTCCTGTTTTGCTATTGGTAAATAAATCCAGATGAACATGGTAGGTTCTAAAATGTAACGCCAATTCCCTTATAACCAATTAACAAAATTGAACAATAAATTTGCATCTTAGCCTACACCAAATACCAGACGAATACCCAGGCAACTACTGGATATTCCAAATCACCCTAATGACCATCTCTAATTTGAACGAACGGTTCGCGCAAACGCGTCGGATACGTCTACTACCGATTCTGTAATATCAACACGGGAGGTTAGTAAACGACATTCTCCATCTTCCAAACTAGAAAATTGAGAAGATTATTTTCTGGGGGTGGTAATGTTCTGGATGCAATAGAATAGATCCAGTAACACTGTTTTTGTTTTGTTAGTGTGAGATGTTGAAATGAGTATAGTAGGAAGCAAAAAATTCGCGTGAAAACCATGTCACTTAACAGCTTATAGATTCTTCAAACAGTTCAGATCGAACAGCATGCTCATGCAGGCACCCTTTTCCTTTGTTTTGAGATACCTAATTTAGGGGGAAATTGGGCGGGGGTAGTTAGGTACCTACCTGAACACATTCCATTTCCAAAACATGTACCTTTAGATGTCTCCCATAACAAATTCAGCATGTAAATGGCAAAAAGATAGTGGTATCCATAAATGATGAACCTTTATCTAACAAAACACAGCAGTGATCACAGTTCTGCAAATTGTTTGTATATTGAGCTGGCAAAGTCTGCAAGTGCCATTTTGGGCTTTTTGTATGTATTCCTCTTACCTGGAGTTGTACTAAGATATGTTTGTGCATTACAAACAGCAATGATGAGTATCAGGATATTTCGTATAAACAAGATACTGTTAGAGATTATATATGAAGACTTCATAACCACTCATCATGAAGCACACTGTTAATTCTCCATTGGGGGATGTCAGCTCAGTGTTTGGAGTGGTATATTTCACCATATTTCATGATTAATTTATCACTGCAGAACCAGCATATTTTTCAAACTGTCAGCCTATCTATCTACCTACCTACCTACCTAGGCACCTAGGCCCAGAATGTCACAGAATACCACACTGAATTACATTTGAACATGAGAACTCACTTAGGGCACTGCATGACCAATGCAGTCAATGTGCCCCTAAATTCCAATAACCAACCAACCAACCAACCAAGAACTCACTTATATTCGCTGCATGAAATTCTTGTCAGCTATCAGTTACATGACCTCATTACAGGGTGGGCATTCCTGGTTTTCTCCACCTTGTAATGGCATTTCTGGTGGATTTCATGGGCAAATTTACAGTTTAAGGTAATTTTTTACTTCTTGGAATTTATTTTCCCTGTGCAATGTTTATGAATATACTTAACATAATGTCACCACTCATTTCCTCTACAAATGCATATTTTTCAGTTGGGAGACAATAAAAAACAACACTAAAATGGGGCTGGGAGTTGGGTAATATAGAATAAAAAGTTGCATTCAAACTAAAGAAAAATGTATTATAACCTTTCCTACCCTAGCATGACCTTCCATCCAATATATGTTTTGTGTTAAATGCGATACATTTCCAAACATTGTTTTCTAACCATTTCAACATTTAAAAGCCAACCATAATCTACTCTGGACTGTTTTCCCAAGGAAAATTGCTTGATCAAAAGTCCCAGTTTTTGGGAGGGAGTTTTTATATAACAAACAAAAGCCTAACCTAGCCTAGCATAACCAATCCTAACCCATTTGGATACACCATAGTGGTAAAATGTGTGTAAAACGTCTCTTGTGATTCCCTTAAACTGCTATAATGCCATTTCCTGCTTGTGTTTGGTTGTTATCTGAGTGGTGTGGTATCACAACATAATATTAGTTTATTTACAACCTGAAGTCATGATTTTGTTTAAACAATACCCAGCTTACTGTTGTAGGTACTGAGGAAGGCACCTATATAGGTGCCAATGCTTTTAGAGGTGCCCAACAGTATTGCAGCTGCCAGGAGCTGCCAGAAATATTGACATGGCCATCCTGAACCTGCAGGAATCATTAATGCCTTGTTGTATTGATGTTTTTGGTTCTCCAGTATGTATCCATTTGATTACATTATGTTTTTGTGTTGTTTGACTAGGTGTGTATGGAGCTCCAGGGCATGGAAGACATACCTGCCTACTTAGGTACATGATGCATGTAAGACCAAAATGTGCAGATGGTTGCCATGCCAAACCTAGAGCACATTTTTAAATTTGGCATGGATTGGTATTAAACAAAAGCACAATGCAGTTATATAACTGATCAGCACAAACACCTATATAACAGATCAGCACAAGATACCAATAGAGATATAAGCATTCCTAGGTACCCATCTGTGCACCTTTTCCCATGACAACTTATCTGAATAAATATTATATGCTAACATATATATCTCTAGGTGGCATAGTGTTTACCAACATGTAAAAATGAGCATACATTCAAAACAAGGTGTTCACAGCAAGAAGTGCATTGCCATTCTGAACTATATATAAATTTGCTTGCTTCTGTTATCCTCAGATTCGGTATTTACGTTAGGATTGCATGTCATTAGCATTTGGTAGAAATTGAGATCTCATGCAATATTACACCCTATGAATAGAATGTTAATACACACCCTGGATGGGGGCAGATGGTCTGCCAATCCCTCCATTTTTCTTGTGCAAAACTCCAGATTTTCCTGGTTGATATGTGCCATTTTTACATACCTGCTTGGAAATGTGTGGCAGGGTGCACAAAGCAAGAAAAACAAATTGGCCAGATAATTTCCAAGTTAGAGGCTGTTAAAGTCAAAACATTATAGGCCAGACCACAAAAATCTGCACTCATGTGCTTCCTGTATATTGGCAAAAGGGAAGTGTTCTAGGCACCATTAGCGACTTGTTTGATATGCATTGTTATGCTATATGGTTTTAAAGTCATGTTAGGTCACCAAGAATTTGTTTTGAATTTGAATTTGAATTGACACCAAGTCACCAAGAAGTTGTTCATGATGAACAAGAACAGTATGTTTGCTGGTGCTTGCACTATGCCAGTGTTTATAGAATGGTGCATTTTGTTTCATTTTGGGACAGCAGTTGTTGCTTACAAAATATCAATGAATAACATTACCCTTTGTTTCATTGCTAACTTATTCTCGGAACAAGGCTGAATATACCACTTACTAAACATTGACAACAATTGACATTCTTTCGAAAGGAATACAGATATCGTGCTTCTTGGTGATCGTTTGTGAAGTCTTCATATTTGGTTTCTAAATGTGTCACGTTTCCATGTATCACGCTTATGCTCACCACAAAGGATCTGGGATCGTGATAACTAACATTTTGTAATGCAATTCCAGGTGAAGGGATTACCTGTCATGTGCATGCTATACAAAACCAGTTTATGGCATTGGTGTTTGTATAGTTGTAGTTCATATAAGTGTTCCCAGATTAGCTGCCTCTCAAAATACACAAAATGGGAGCAGTGTACAATTGTCTCAAGACTTGATTTGTAGGACTGAGCAAAATTGTTTATAACACCATTTCCATGGCGATTTTAACCTGCTCATGTACTCTTTTCGACATCTCACACCTAATGATATATCATTATTTTAACACTGCTTTGTTTCCAATGTCCACTGAATGAAACTAGAATGCATGGAGGTTTTTGAGGAGACAGTCCCCTCTCATGCCTCATAAGTAGTGTTGTTACATGTGCAATTAGTATATTTTAGACACTAAGTTGACATGCAATAAACTAGATGTACAGCAGACATTAGGAAGTGTGTGATGGCAGAAGTGATTCTGGTTTTTCTCAAGTTGTACTAGATACTCTATAATATTTATTATTATCTAATTTTCTTATGCTAATTAATTTCATTCATACTTCATGCTTACATTCTGGTCTCTGAAATTACTTTATGTGGAATGTTCTATTGTTTATTTGGTGGTTTACAACACATTTTATGCATGGGCATGGGTAATGACGCCCCTCTCCCCACACACACACTGCTATGCCAGTGGGTCTCGAGAGTGGGAAATGTCCTAAGTTGGGCGAGTATTCAACCTGTGACATCGGTATCCAGAGCTGGACACCTTAACCACTTGGCTATTCCCACCCCGTGGAGCATTCTTCAAGGTTGGTAATAAAATACAATAATTCGATTGACTGAATCTCAGATTTTACAACAGAATGGAAAGCAACCATTCTAGATTGAGATGTCCAACATCACGTGCCTGTTTTTTTTTCGGCCAAGGGCATGATGAAAACTGACAAAGAAGTGTGGGTGTGACTGCTATCCCTCAATACTGAGGAACATGCAAAGGCTCTTATCAGGCATTGCTAGAAACGATGTATATGTGTGTTTTCTTCAGTATGCACCACTTGAGGTCTCCTGCCTAAGTATGTACCTTTGTGTGACAGTTATTTGGATACTTCGTGCTATTCGAACTCCCCTACCACCCCTCATATCCCCCTATTAAATTAGCATGGTGCCATCTGGGGCGTTTTTGTGTGCCACATGCTGTATTTTCCGTAATTGTTGTTCTCTTTTTCCAGGTTTTCCACATTTTCAACTAAGATTATTTACAATTTAACTATCTGTCAACATAATTAAGTTGATATCACAATGGATGGCAAATTTCCCACTCAAAGATGGCAGAGGAAGGCTATGGAGCAAGGAGTGCAGAGGCTAATTGTACCAAAGGACAATAACACATCAGGTACACAGATCAGAATGCTTGGCTGACACTGGTTCTGTGGATGTATCACAGTTCCTGTGCTATCCCTGAATGGAACCATGGTTGTGAAGGATAACGCTTTATCATAGTTGCACGGTATTCATTGTAGTATGTATTATAGCTAACCATTATTCACTTATGTATATGTATATATATGTATATGTATATTTAATACATATAATATATATGTAAGTATGTTCACACATGTGTATTGATACCAGTCGTGCCACCAGGACGTGGCCTGAACCTCTCCAACCTCTCTCTCAACACACCTGGCCTGTCGGGTGGCTCCAACAAGTCGTCGCCAGGCCGATGTCGCACCCCTGGCAAGAAGAGTCCGAGCCGCAGTGCTGCCACTCCCGGCCACTCCACCCTGGACGGCACGCTCACACTGCGACCCGCCGGACGCACCCCCACACGCGCCGGACCCAAGACGCCCAACGGTGGTGACAGGTGGGAGGCGGTCGTATCCGCCGAGAGCGGAACACTTAGCATGTTACACTGTAGTCGTGTGAGATGACCACCACCATGGTTAGTAGCCTGAAACTTTTTTTGGGTGGAAGGGGAGATTTTGCTGGATAAACTTGAAATGATGCAACAGGTGAAAATTGTTTGCATCAAAATGGTTTAACACCTTGAAAATGTGCACTTTTGCTTCCTCCGAACTCGTGCATAGCACACACTACCCAGTACAGATGTGCTTTGCACTAGCCCTGTATCCGTACACTGCACCAGTACTTGGTGTACTTGTACACCTTTCTTGTACACCACTTGTACGTTGTGAGACTTGAACTCACAACCTTTCGTTTGTGAGACGAGCAACTTACCCCTAGGATACTCGTCCCCTCCACGACGCTGCTGTGAACGAGGCACGTGTGAGGCTTGTGTGGCTGGCGAGTGGTGTCTCAGTACCACAGCGGCGCGGCGGCGCAGAGTGGTACTGAGACTCCACCGGAAACCCCGCCTCGTTCGTCGTCCAATAAACCACCTAATGATGGTCAATGCAAGATGTATTTGGGGAAAGTTGCAGCCTGTGCAAGAGAAATAACTCGCATTCTAGCAATTTCCGATGCCAATTTGATGAACGGGTTTGGTCTCATTTGACCTTTAATGACCCTCATTGGCACTTTGCAGTTTTAGCGGTGTTCTACCAGGTGTGCCTGGTATCTTAGAACAATTTGCAAGCACGAGCACTTCTAACGTTGGTTCTGTGCGACATTTGGTGAAGTTGATGTACATCGTACATAAACATTGTGCATATGACTCTTGGGTCATATGTACGATGTTTATGTGCTTAGACGCCATTGCCGGCCTGAACCGTATGCAATAATTGTGAAACATACCCATGTGCACGGGCATACAAAGGGTAATTGGCGCCATTTGACACAAATTTTGAGCCGTGACCATGAGGTAGTGGTACATTTTTCGTGAAATATTGGTGGAACAGACCAATTTCTGAACACTGAATCGACATCCCTCCCAGCAAAGTATTGACATCGACCTTCGTGATGAGTCTCCATTAAGTCATATCGTTAGTTAGTTATTACGGTTTTAGGGTGCATCAACTGCAGTGGTTATACAGCGCCCATTAAGTCATCATATCAAATGCATAACAGTATCGTGTTGATATGCATAATGTGGGTTGTGCTCACCATTGTGGGTTGTGATGCATGAAGATCTCTGAGCATAATTTCCCCTAAAATGATTACCTGTGACATGGCCTGTTATACGATATCATTTCATAATGGTAAGTATTTCGTATCGTTATTCCTAAAATAGTTATCCTAAATTAGATATCTAAAATTAAAGGACTAAGGTGCACACATGAGTATGCTGTTGAAATTGTGTTTGAAGAACTTAAAAGTTAAGTTAAAAGTTAAGCGACATAGTTTCCATGGTGAATTTCGACGTCTTGCTGTTTTCATTTCAACATCTCACACCTAACGATGAACCAAAAGTTTAACACTGCTCTGGCAAACATGTGCTCGAACTCAATAATGCATTCGTGACACCTCTGGACAGGCCGCTGCCCGGGCTCCACAGACCACACGTGACACTTATCGGCGGAGAGCCGCCTGGGCCGCATACATAACACCTGCTCTGAACGGACCGCTGTCCATACGTACCACCTGGTCGGGCCGCTGCCCGGGCTGCGCGCGCGACACCCGCTCTGAGCGGAGCTCTGTCCGCCAGGTTCATCCCGTGCCGAGGCACCACCGACATGGAGAACAGCTACCACTGCCTGGTGCGCGGCAGTAGCGCCGACACCACCGCCAGCAGCATGACCAACAGCAGCAGCAGCGAGCCGCCGCCGCCGCCGCAGCAGGCGCAGCAGCAGCCGGCGCAGCCGGCGCCGCCGGCCGGGTCAGCCGACGACGAGCAGCAGGCGCTGGCCGAGACGCTCAACAACGGCGTGCCGCGCGACACGCGCATCCTCAGCTTCCGCGCCAAGGCGCCGCAGCCGGCCGACAGTGAGTCGGCGCCGACAGTCGGCTGGGCGACGGGAGAGCGTGGGCCTGATCACAGGCAGCAATGTGTTATGGGCTGGTCAACGAGATAGTGTTCGGCTGGTCACTGGCTCAGTACGAAATGGGCTGTTCGCTGGGATAGTGTTCGGCTTGTCACTGGCTCAATATCCAATGGGTTCGCCACTGGGAGAGCGTTGAGCTTGCCACTCGCCAAGTGTGTAATGAACTGGTCATTGAGAGGATGTTGTGCTGGTCACTTGCTCAGTATGCAATGGGCTGTTCAATGGGAAGGTGTTGGACTGGTAACTCGCTTAGTATGCGGTGGGGTGGTGAATGCGAGGGTGTTGGGCTGGTCACTTGCTCAGTATGCAATTGGATGTTCATTGGGAAGGTGTTGGAATGGTCATTCGCTTAGTATGTAGTGGGCTGGTCAATGGGAAGGTCTTGTGCTGGTCACTCGCTTAGTATGTAGTTGGCTGGTTAATGGGAGGGTGTTGGGCTAGTCACTTGCTCAGTATGCAATGGACTGGTCAGCGGGCTGTCGGAAAGTGCGTTTTCGGCGGTATGATAAGGGATGCTTGTGGTTTGGAATGGTTTAGTTTCAGTCGCGTGCCGACTCGCACCTCAATCACCCCCATATCATTGCCCGCCACAGGTGACTGGTCGACCCGCGAAGTGCCGCTCGCGGCCGATGCCCGTAGTCCAGCCAGGGTATGGGGTAGATTTCCCCTAACTTTTGTTCTGAACCACTAGGAGAACTGTGCTCACCAGCGTTTCTCTGGTAAGTGCATGATTGCTCTGGTCACTTGCAATCCTTCAATTGTAAACACATGTGAACTACTTGTTTGTCTCTTGTTGTTGACCTTCCAGGTTAATTCAAAGGGGTAAGAATCTGGGCTTCGCCAGTGGAAGCCTGTGTTGCCGGTCAGACGTTGGCTAAAGCTATCCTTGCAACCATGTCCTAATAGCCTGTTCTATTAAAGCCATTCTTCCACAAGGAACTTCGTGAAAACGAGTATTTCCACCAAGTGCCGGTCAAGCAGATGTCAACTGATGTCAACTGATCACAATTGCTCATGCAGCATCGCACACTTCTGGGGGTACTATTTTGTAGAATCTTGGCACCATTTAGGAAAAAATTCGCCGAATTCGAATTTAGTGCTAAAAACAAAGCCGTAAATAGATTTACAACAAATGGTCGACTCGGGCCGCCCAAGTCATTGACCCAGAAAGATCTTGAGAACTTGCAGACATCAAAAGACATGTGATCGGAAAGTGTTACATAGTGCCATTTTTCCGTTGATGAACGACTTTCGCCGCTCATGTGGCAATTCGTCTTGACCGATGCGGAACGGAGCGATCTGCACACATTTCAAGTCGTAGCTCCATTGACATGATCTGATTTTTTTTTAACTAGAACTTGATATAACCAGAGAACATGCTTTGTCATCTATTTACGTTCTTTGTGCTGCCATGCTTGGGCTTGAACTTCTGCACAACAAAACAAAGTTATGTTATGATCTTGAATTGACATTGCGACCTATCACTGGGTTGTTCAAGCTGCTTTTATTTCTCTCTGTTAAGATATCCAGAAACCCTTTCAAGTTTCTGTTACGTATCCTTAGTCACCGGAAATGTAATAGCCCTAGTAGTATTACTCCCAAGAATGACACTTAGGAACCAATGACCTGAATGTGACATCGTTTCACGCAATGACCTCGGGTCACCAGACTGAGGGTTTACTGGTGAAAGGCTGTTATTGAATTGTGAGAAGGTGTGCAAGTTCGGGCAAAACACGCCAAGGGTTCGGGAGGTATCCTCGGAGAAGGTCAGGCAGGGGTGACGCTGGCGGCTCGCTTCTGCCTGGCTCACCCACCAGGGCTTCCTCGGACGGTCGTACTGGCTGCTGCTGGCGTCTCGCGTCAGCTGAAACTGCGGTGCCGACCCCAGACAGGACCGCGCCGAGTGGTGAGGTGTGCCCGCCGACGGTTCTGTGGGCCCGGATAACGGCGGCGCCGGCTGGCCGACAGGCTATGCCAACAATCTGCGTGTGCTGTACAGCGCGAGCCAGTCGACGGCGCCGCGCGCGCCGTCCACGCGCCACATCCCGGCCGTGCCGGAGAAGGTGCTGGACGCGCCCGACCTGCTGGACGACTACTACCTGCACCTGCTCGACTGGAGCTCGGCCAACCAGCTGGCCGTGGCGCTCGGCTCGGCCGTGTACGTGTGGAACGCCGCCGACGGCACCATCGCCAGCCTCACCGAGACCGACTCGCAGGAGGACTACATCTGCTCACTCACCTGGGCCAGAGAGGGTACGTTGCCGGTCTGACTGCCCGCGGCCGCCTCCAGTTGGTCTGTGCCTGGTGTGTGCGCGGTGCAGTCGTAGATATGGTCCCCGACTCCGTGCCTTTGCGCTCATGTTCTGGAGTTACTCATCGAGCTGCATGGCCTCTGTAGTCGATGCTGCGCTCTGAACCCCAATAGTCACTCATCGGCGTTTGGAAGAGTGGGCTAGTTGGATGCATTGGTTCGGTCGTCCTTCAAGGCACTAATATAGGGCGCGGAGTCCAGATAAAAATTGGTAGGAAGGAGCTCACCAGGAAATTATTTACACCTCAAGTAAGATATTTACCTTTTGATAAAATTTGTTAAGAATTGATATCGGCGCACCCAAGAAATGGGTACCTGAGAATAAAACAGCTGTCACGAATGACCTTATTAGTTTTGGTTTTGGTTTTGGACCTTATTGGTTAAGTGATGGTGGGCTGTACGTACACTCTACTTGCGCAGTTGCATGTTAAGAACCATATTGGGTTGCATGTAATTTGTATTATGTACCATCCAACATTATTTTTAGTTACATCTTCAATCCCAAACGGATAATGTATTCATTAACAACGAACGCTATGGTGAGAATGAATTTGGACAGACTGATTTAATGGCAAAGCCGATAGATACGGCTAAAAGGCAGCATCAGTTTTCAGTACGTGTCCCTCTCAGAGGCAGCGGCTGCTTTCAGTGCGCCTCCGGCTCGAGATTTCGCCGACTGTCGCGGCGAGAAGCTACCGTGTACTGGTGCGGAGGCGGATGGATGCGGCTTGGAAACATTTCCAACTGAGGTGCCCTGTGGATTTATGTGGTTTATGCCAGAATGGTGTTGTCTTGTATGCCCCATTTCAAGCAATCGCGTTCAACACGACGATGCAGAAATAATAGTGTTTATATTTTAAAAAAATTTAACCTGCAGCTGCTTTCCAAAACTCGGTCATACATTGAGGTCAAGGTGTAAACTCAACCTCATTCAGACCAGACCGAGTCGGAAATCGGATTCAGGCGAAAGAGGCAGCTGTAGTTCGCTTTGGCATCTTCCCTACCAAACAAACCAGCAACGACTGGGATGCGTCGGCCGGGTGTGAGGCTCAGGTGATGTGCTGTCGACGGCCTGCATCAGTGTGGCCTGCCGTCCGACTGTGATGTGAGCTGTTAAGAAGTCAGGCGTGGGCCACCGCGGCACGTGACCGCGTCTACACTGAGCGGGACTGGTGACTACGGGCACCACGTGACCGACCGTGCGGCTCTGGTGATAAGCGGGCACCATGTGGCTGTCAACGCTGTCCGGCTCTGGTGACTGCGAGAGGCCACGTGACTGTCAGGTCTGTGCAGCTCTGGTAACTACCAGGTGTCACGTGACAGTCGACGATGTCCGGCTCTGGTGACCACGGGAGGTCACGTGACCGTTGATTCTATGACTACGCGCGGGTCTCGTAATGGTCGGCACTGTCCGACTCTGGTCACACCGTGGAGGATGGCGTGACTATCGGCACTGTCCGACTCTGGTCACACCATGGAGGGTGGCGAGGCTATCGACATTGCCCGACTCTTGTCACACCGTGGAGGGTGGCGTGACTATCGACACTGTCCGACTCTGGTCACACCATGGAAGATGGCGTGACCCCCCGATGAGGCATCACCTTTCCGTGGTGGGGGGATTGCGTGCCTCAAGGATCCGGCGGCCAGACCACCAGGCGGCCGGGGAGAGGTCAGACTAAGAGTGCCTCACTCGTCCTTCCATCCATACGCCCCCATTCCCATGCACATCTTATCCCAATCCATGTCCTTCACCTAGCCCTACAACATTAACGTTCCCTAATATGAGCAGGCAGGGCAACTTCCCCGGTCCTGCCCACCAGCTCGGTTTTATCGGGGGTAGCCGCGCCCCCTCGGCCCGTCCCCAGGGGTTGACGGAGTACTGGAGGTTGAGGTCTCCCGTCACACGGTGCTAGTTGTGAGGGGGGACCAACACACCTCTTTGGTCCTGATATCCTGGAGGGGCGGGCGGGCCCGTGGGGCCTCACGCGGGTCAAGTGGCAGGTCGCCTCGGGCTGGGGGCCTGGGTTTCCCAGTGCCTGCCCGCCCGGCCGGCCGGGGTCAAGTGGTGGGCGGTGCTGGATCCTGGTTGGGGTGGTGAGTCTCTCTCTCCCGGCCGAGTGAAGGCACCGCCTGCCCCGTACAGCTCCTCGGGTGCCTGGCGACCTCCCGTTCGCGGGATCCAGGCGTCCCCCCAGTAGGGCCCCTTAGGGGTGGGGCGCCCGAGGAGCCGAAACTAAGAACAGCGCATGGCATCTAGAACAAAAAAAAATCACTCCTGGCTCCTCTTACGAGGGCCAGACAAATCGGTCGTCTGCAAACGAGGCATGCCCCCGTATACTCATTTTACGAGCACGTGAAGGCTCCAAGCAGCTAGCGTCCCTATCACCATTTCAATGACGTGACGGGTGTGACAGATTCGGAGTTATCACCAGATGTCAGGCTTTGGGTGACGGAGGGTTAGAAGTAGAGTTTTCAAGGGAGAAGATGCGAAGAAAGTGCTCTCAGCTGAATTTTTCATATACAGTATGCGAGATGGTAATATCAGACGGGAAGTAACCATTCCAATGAGTGCGGAGGCCCACAAGACAAAAAACTCGTCCAAGGGCATCATCAACTGTTTCGACCTGAGAAATGTGTCTGACGCAGAAATAGTGGATGGCCTCTCGGAGTCAGGGGTTACAGAGGCTCGTATAAATACCAGAAAAGGACCGGAGGTGCGGCCCACCAACAATATTATCTTGACCTTCAATACACCCGACCTCCCAGCTACAGTTCTCGTAGGATACATTCGTGTCAAAGTGCGCAGATACATCCCGAATCCTATGCGATGCTTTCAATGTCAGCGTTTCCGGCACACAAAGTCTGCATGTCGCAATCGGCCCGCATGCGCAAACTGCGCGGCCACTACCCACACAGTCGAAAACTGTAACACCCAGGATCCCTGGTGTCTAAACTGTGGGAGAGGACAATCACCCCACACTTCTTATGACCGTTCCTGCCCTGTGTACGTAAAAGAAAAGGAGATCATTTCATTGAAATTTACACACAACATTTCGTTCCGCGAAGCCCGAGACATGTATATTGGCACACATCCTGCAACTTCTTACGCTGCCAAGGCAGCAACGCTACCACCGATGAGGAAGCCGCCTACCCATCCGCAGCAGTACGACCAGAGTAGCGCTTCTGTGCTGATAGGTCAGCTCGTAGCTCTGTTGCGATCATTTGGAGTCGCATGGCCCCCATTATCCCCTATAGCGACTGGAGAAACCGTGACAACAGCGGATGAAGCACAGGTCGTGGCTCCCAAGCAGGGGTTCCCCCGGAGGATACAGCCACGGCCCCCATCGAGTGTGATGGAAACTGGCAGGTAGTACAAAGAAAGAAACGTCAAGGAAAACCCACATTATCCTCCCCACAAAAGTCCAGCCAAAAATCATCCGCAACGACGCTCTCCTCGAAACCACCACCTTCCACTGCCCATTCTTCCTCCAACTCTCTCCCAGTCCCCTCACGCACCACCACCACCACCTCATCCAAATCCCTCTTATCCACATCCTCCCTTCCAGAACCCAACCGTCCTCCCGTGAGGCAGGCCTCTACCTCATCATCCACATGTGCATCCGCACCTCCATCGCCTTCACGCAACAACCAGCGACCAATCCATCTATCTGATGCAAGTTTTCACTACCAGGAAGCCGAAAGGCGTGCCCGCGAGGCCAAACGAGCACGACTCGCACAGATGGAGAGAGAGCCCGGACGGAAGGACGCCAAGGAAGTGACAAGTCTCTGCCAGCCACCCCATTGCCACGACGGCGAGTGGAGGGACCGGCTCCGTTAGGCAATGAGATGGGACCTCCTCCAACTTCACCCCGGTTGGGGCCCCAGAAGAGAGGATTGCTGCTGTCGGGTTCCCCACCAGCGGAAGCGTCGCCACGTTCTCGTCCCAGGACCCAGTCGCTGGGTCGTAATCGAAGTGAAGCCTCTGAGTTAATAGACTCCGACCATGGTCAGTGGACGAGGCCTTAATCTCCTACTTCCCCTTCTAAACGACCATTTATCATGCAACTACCGTTTATTACAGAAACTAGGACTTTATTTGTAAAGTTTCCCGTAGTCTGTTTGAACCTTTAAATCGCCCATCATGCGAGCCTTTTTACAGTGGAACTGTAGAGGTTTTAGCACTAGTGCCTCAGAACTCCAGAGAATCCTTAATCAACGTTGTCCAGCGGTAGTATGCCTACAGGAAACTAAGCTTAGACCCGAGCATAAGATATCTATTAAAAGCTACTCTATATTCCGTAAGGATACCCTGTTTGATACCATTGCTCACGGTGGGGTGCTTCTGGCCCTCCACCATAGCGTTCCCGGAAAGAGATCGCGTTGAAAACTGACTTGCAGGCGGTGGCTGTGCGTATCCTCTTAAACCGTCGGGCTCTTACTGTGTGCTCCCTATACCTCCCCCTGGTGTCGCACTGCCAATCAATGATCTGGGGTAGCTCTTGCCCCAGCTCCCGCCTCCACTCCTTCTTTTAGGAGACTTTAATTCTCACCACACCGTGTGGGGGCTGTGTTGATGTTAACTCTCGTGGGCGTCTCCTGGAAAATTTTATTCTACGGACGTCTCTTTGCATTTTGAACACTGGCGCAGGTACCCACATTAACCTCCCATCAGGTTCTACTTCAGTTTTAGATCTTAGTATCGCAAGCCCACAGCTGGTGAACAGTTTTGAATGGACTGTTGACGAGGACCCATTGGGGAGCGACCACTTTCCCATCTGGTTACACTATCAAGAAAGTCCCATATTAGGTCCCCGACCACAACGATGGAACCTTAAAAAAGCGGATTGGAAAACGTTTGAAGAAAATGCACAGCGTGTCTTTGGTTATCACTACAATAAGCCACCAGTCTCAATCGAGACGTTCACATCTCTCCTTTTTAGTATCTACCACCGAATGTGTCCCGAGAACCACTGGTTCCCCCCCCCCGGCGGATACCAGTCCCATGGTGGACACAGGAATGTCGTGATGCCATTCGGACTAGGCGACGCGCATTTCGAATTTTCAAACGTGACAGCAACATCACACATTTAATCAACTTCAAACGTGCTAGGGCTCTCGTGCGCCGTACGATACGGGAAGCAAAGCGGTCTTCCTGGCGCGAGTATGTAAACTCTTTGAACCAATTTACCCCTCATTCTCTGATCTGGTCCCGAATTAAAAGAATCTCCGGTCAATTCAGCACGGTTCCTCTCCCTGTACTAATCATTGGTGATCGTGAGGTGGTTCACCCATTGGATGTGGCAAATGAATTCGGAACTGCACTTGCTGAGAGAAGTCGAACCGGAACCACAGACAGAAGCTTCCTGCGCTACAAATCCGCCTGCGAAAAGTCCGTGATTGATTTTTCTACGCCACAATATTTTTCATATAACCAACCGTTTACCGAACCTGAAATAGTATCGGCCATTTCTTCGCTTAAAAGCGCCGCTGAGGGCCCGGATGGGGTGCATAATGAACTGTTGAAGCATTTACCAGCGGAGGTGATCACGTTGCTCTTACGTGCCTTCAACAATTTATGGGAACTCGACCTATTCCCTCCAATGTGGAGGGATGCCACGGTTATCCCGATACTAAAACCTGGCAAAACTGGCACTGACCCTTTAGACTACCGACCGATTTCTTTGACGTCTGCTTTGTGCAAGTTATTTGAGAAAATGATATATACCCGTCTTTCGTGGTTTCTTGAAAAATATGATCTCCTCACGAATTGTCAATGCGGCTTTCGAAAAAACAGAAGTACAATAGACCATATTGTATCACTAGACACCGAGGTGAGGGTGGCCTTCCAGAGAAAGCGCCACCTAGGTGCAGTCTTCTTTGACATTCAAAAAGCGTATGACACCACCTGGCGTCACAGAATTCTCCTGAAACTTTTTAAGAAGGGAATCCGTGGTCACATGGGCAACTTTTTACAGAACTTTTTGAAAGAACGAAGATTTCGAATACGCATCGGGAATCACCTCTCCCGATGGTTCGTGCAAGAAAACGGCGTCCCACAGGGAAGCGTACTCAGTGTACCGTTATTCGGCATCATGATAGACGACATAGGTGATTCTATCCCGCCGACCATGGGACGTTCACTTTTCGTAGATGATTTTGCTATTTGGACTTGCGCCTCAAAAACACCAACCTTGCAAAGACAGCTGCAACTAGCAGTTGCAAGCCTGGAAAAGTGGGCGAATAGGAATGGATTTTCGTTCTCAGCAACAAAAACTGTCGCCCTCCACTTTTGCCGTCGTCGGTGTTGTCAGGATATGCAAATTAAATTGTATGGTAAGGATGTACCTGTCCAGCCCGTCGTGCGATTTTTGGGAGTGGAATTCGACCGACGTCTTACATATAAGCAGCACCTAAAGACCCTGCGTGGAAGGTGTTTTAATGCACTGAACATACTGAAATGCGTTGCCCGTACTTCTTATGGCGCAGATCGATATACACTTATGTTGTTATATCGTTCTTTGATACGCTCAAAGCTCGATTACGCCAGTTTTATCTATGACGGCACAGCTGCATCTAACAAACGCTCACTTGATACCGTTCATCATGCGGCCATCCGTATAGCAACAGGAGCATTTCGTACCTCACCAAAGTCAAGTCTTCTAGTCGAGGCACACGAGCCCCCTCTTTGTCTGCGCAGAGAAAGGCTGGGAATGCGCTACGCCTGCAAGCTTCGCCAGTTCCCTGATCACCCCGCTTACTTACATGTTTTCTCGAGACGGTTGTCGACCATTTTCTCCACAGATCGAATGTTGAGTGTTGCTCCGTTCGGTGTGCGCATACGTAAGCTCTTCCAAGAAAGCCAAATTAGACTCCAAGGAATCCGGAAAATTGTGCACATGGAGACCCCACCATGGGAGTTGGTCGCACCCGAGGTGGATTTTTCCCTCGCTAAGACCAAAAAAACTGATGTCGCTCCAGAAGAGTTCCGCTCACTTGCCCTCGAACACATCGAGTCATTTCATGGATGGGTGACGACATATACCGATGGCTCTCGAACGGATGATGGTGTTGGCAGCGCATTTATTTGCGGCTCCGTCACCCGATCGTTTTCCCTCCCGAAGTACGCATCTGTGTATTCGTCAGAGCTCGTCGCCATTTTGAAAGCGCTCTGCTATATTGAAGTGTCAGGGGGTGACCGTCATGTGATTTTCACTGACTCCTTGAGCAGTCTTTTAGCCGTGAACACATTTTATCCCTCCAACGGACTTGTGCGTGATATCCTAAAGTGTCTCACCGCTGTGCACCGCTTGGAACGGCGAGTGGTTCTGTGTTGGGTTCCTGGCCATGTTGGAATTGCTGGAAATGAGTTAGCGGACGCTGCGGCGAGACGAGCAGCGCATGCCCCGTGCACTCGATCGCTACCGCTTCCCGCCACGGATCATCACCGACAGATCTCCATCTTTCTCCTCAACAAGTGGCAAACAATGTGGGACGCAACCCAAGCGAACAAGCTGAAAGCCATCAAGCCACGTTTGGAACCATGGGGTTCGTCCAGTCGTATGTTTAGGAAAGAAGAGGTGACTTTGTGTCGTCTTCGGATTGGGCACACTTACGCCACACACGGTTACCTGCTGTGCGGTGGCGACAGACCCCAGTGCGCCAGATGTCGATCACCACTGACAGTCCACCATGTTCTGATCTCGTGTCCTTTATATGCTGACCAACGCAGACGCTATTTTGGTTCTCTCCGTGCGGCCTCTCTTAGCAGTGTTCTTTCCAACAGCTCTCCCATTGTCCAATCAGGACAACTGATTGATTTCTTATCCGAAGCGTCGTTTTCAGCTATATACACCCCTCGCCGATAACCACGACGTGTGCACTTCGTAACAGATTAAAAACTGTGTCCGCGTGTTGACGCTGGGTTCCGCTTCTAACGGCACCACCATGATTATATAAGTTATGGGCGCAATATGACCAGAGTAGTCGAAGCGCCCGAAAGCCCAAATAACTAACTAACGAAGATGGCGTGACTATCGACACTGTCCGACTCTGGCCACACCATGGAGGAGGAGGCTATCGCCATCCGCCTGGTCACACCATGAAGGATGGCGTGACTATCGACACTGTCCGACTCTGGTCACCATGGAAGATGGCGTGACTATCGACACTGTCCGACTCTGGCCACACCGTGGAGGATGGCGTGACTATCGACATTGTCCGACTCTGGTCACACCATGGAGGATGGCGTGACTATCGACACTGTCCGACTCTGGCCACACCATGGAGGATGGCGTGAGTATCGACACTGTCCGACTCTGGTCACACCGTGGATGATGGCGTGACTATCGGCACCGTCCATCCACGGCGACAGGAGCGCGTGACGTGTGTCCTCTGGGGGGGGGGGGACGAGTAGCATAGGGATAAGTTGCCCGTCTCACAATCGAAATGTTGTGGGTTCGAGTCTCACCTGTCGCTACTCTTCGCCCAGCGACCAATCGGCGTGAGAAATTGGCGACGCTACATGACTCAACGGTCGATGTGTCGTAAAACCAACAACCAACGAACGTGTGTCCTCTGGCAGGCACCTTGCTGGCCGTGGGAGACAGCACCGGCTCTGTACAGCTGTGGGACGTGGCCCAACAGAAGCGGCTCAGGGTCATGGCAGGACACGAGTCCAGGGTGTCCACCATCTCCTGGAACAGTCATCTCGTATCCAGGTGAGCTGGTCTTCGATTTCTGCAGTCACTTTTCATTTCCAGGCGAACTGACCGTCTATTGTGTGAAGGCTGGTGACCGGTTGTGTTCATAGGCTTATGACTATCGGCTTTCACTCGCTATTTTTAGTCGTAGTATGGCGCCAATGTCTGTTATGATCTTCTATTGATGCAGTCTTCTAGACCATAGGCAAACTGACCATCCATTGCAGTGAGTTAGTGTGCTTCAATGATGTCATCAAGAAAAAGGTGAGTGATGTGCCCTTTTCACCGGTTGGCCCGCTAGCTTTCTTAATTGACGTGGCTTCTGCAGTGAAGAGGGCTCTGTTTCGGATCTGAAGTATGGTGACCAGTGTTCTGTCGGTTATATTTCTGTAACGCACAACATGAGCCGGGTAGATGTTGGCGCGACTCGCAGCCAAATGGCGTGGAGAGCGAACACAGCCGCTCCTGGTCGTCTGACTGGGCGCCGCGTGTCGCCAGCGGCTCCCGTGCCGGTGCCATCCACCACCACGACGTGCGCGTGCCCGACCATCACGTGGGCACGCTGTCCGGCCACGTGCAGGAGGTGTGCGGACTGCGCTGGAGCGACGACGGCCAGCTGCTGGCCTCGGGCGGCAACGATAACCAGCTGCTGGTGTGGGACGCCACCGCTGGGATGAGTGGTGAGCAGAGTGGGAGGCAAAACAATTTCAGAAATTTTATCTCGGAAAACGTGTTTGCATTCCCGGTTAGGTTAGGTTAGCAATTGGATTTGATCGACTTGGCACGTGCTCCGACACAAATATGTTGAAGAAATTCAGACGTTACTAGAATCAATCGTAAAACGATACAAAACCCACACAATGACGAGCTATTCCGGTCACCATCAACGTTTAGATTATTCACTTTTCCCACCCATTAGCAACAGACCATATACAATTCCACTCCCACAGCTACCAGAAGTGGTGACGACCACGCGCCAAGACCGCTTGCAAGGAACGCTCGCTTGCCACTGGACAAAATTTCCTGATGCATCTACTCCAGTTCGGTTCCGGGAGTCTAGAAACTTGTATTCAAATCACCCATCTATAGTGGGGAAAACCGACGTTTTTACCGTCTAAAATCACCGGAGAACACTGATCGGAATGGGCTGCGTTGACAGTTTTTTTTCTGGCAGTCTCGGGGTGAGCCTGTCTGTAAGTATTGTTGCCATAACGCCATGAATATTGTGCAGTTTGAACACATTGAATACATAGTCGAGTGGGTTTGGGGCCTGAGCAGAAGGGCGCGCGTGTGTGGTGGGAGTGGCCGAACTGGTGACTGGTCGGGGTTCGGGTTTTTATTTTGGCTTGTGATGTGGGCATCTGGGTGTGTGCTGACAGTGACATCCAGGCGTGCCTATGTGGTTCCGCTATGTCTGTCGATGATTATTCGTAAATGAGAACTTGTGGGAGATAATTGAGAATTTGCATGAGCAAAGATGACATTGACAAAGCGACTGGAAGTGGTGCGCGATGTAACTATTTACGAAAATGCAATCAGGCTCCAAGGCAAGAAGTACTCATGCTCCGAACCTTAAAAGTAAGTTTCCACTCTGCTAGTGCGTGCCCGCCTGGGTAAGGCGTTGTGTTGCCGCCTGCTAGTGCTGATGTGTGACGCTGCCGCCGGGTACTGAATAAGGCGTTGTATTGATGTGTGACGCTGCCGCCGAGTACTGAGTGCCCGCCTGAGTAAGGCGTTGTGCTGATGTGTGACGCTGCCGCCGAGTACTGAGTGCCCGCCTGAGTAAGGCGTTGTGCTGATGTGTGACGCTGCCGCCAGGTACTGAGTGCCCGCCTAAGTAAGGCGTGCTGATGTGTGACGCTGCCGCCGGGTACTGAGTGCCCGCCTGAGTAAGGCGTTGTGATGATGTGTGACGCTGCCGCCGGGTACTGAGTGCCCGCCTGAGTAAGGCGTTGTGCTGATGTGTGACGCTTCCGCCGGGTACTGAGTGCCCGCCTGAGTAAGGCGTTGTGCTGATGTGTGACGCTGCCGCCGGGTACTGAGTGCCCGCCTGAGTAAGGCGTTGTGCTGATGTGTGACGCTGCCGCCGGGTACTGAGTGCCCGCCTGAGTAAGGCGTTGTGCTGATGTGTGACGCTGCCGCCGGGTACTGAGTGCCCGCCTGAGTAAGGCGTTGTGCTGATGTGTGACGCTGCCGCCGGGTACTGAATGCCCGCCTGAGTAAGGCGTTGTGCTGATGTGTGACGCTGCCGCCGGGTACTGAGTGCCGGACAGAGTGCAGTGCTACAGGCACAACATTACCTGACCGAGTGGTCGGCTGACCGGTGTGAGGGATGTGGTCTGTGGTCTCGCGCAGTTGTGATCCGTGACGCGGTGACGTGACGTCACTGGCTAGCGGCCGCTGTAACGCGACAGTCTTTTAACCGATAATTATATCTGAGTATGTGTGGGAGCGACCATGTGGCATCCGTGACCACGCTCAACAAAGCTGACTGAGAAGGACGGTGGGAAGTGGTGAATACCGGAGAACCGGGCACCCGACCGGCAGGTGCTGATACAATTTGAATGAAATTTAAGGTGGCGTGAATACTTCAGCTTCCGGCTCGCTATGAGTTGTACGCTAATGTGAGCACGCCACGTAGACTGAAACCCGCTTTGTCACGTCTGTGGGCACCAGTGGTGCCCGACACTTAGTTGGGTGACACTGGCCGGCGTACTGACAGGCGACGAGCCTACCTGGCTCGTATGTGTTAGCGAGCGGTCTACTGTGACTTGGAATGGGCTCGTATAGCCCGCTGTGTGTCGTGGTGGCGTCCGGTGATCCTGTATATAGCCAGTATTATGCATGACTCGCTGGGTGATGTGATGAAGCACGACAGTAGCTTGGCGCGATCCCATGTATGGCCCCTGTGTTGCATACCGTGACTCGCCGGGACCTAAAGTGACGGTATGTGACTATCAAGAAGTATCATTCATTGCGATCCTGTATGGAGTCCTGCTTTGCATTTTGTTCCCTGCCGAGACCAGTGATGACCCTACCCGGCATCGCACAATCCCGCGTGCCACGCTGTGACCGGCTGTGACCCGTTGTCGGCAGGTGTCGCCACTGAGCCGCTCCACAAACTGAACGCACACCAGGCGGCCGTGAAGGCGGTCTCGTGGTGCCCGTGGAGCCCCCATCTACTGGCATCTGGCGGCGGAACCGCTGACCGCACCATTCGCTTCTGGAACGGCTCCACGGGCCAGCTGCTCAACACCACCACCACCAACTCACAGGTATGGTGCCACGGGTGATTAGTACCACCACCACCACCAACTCACAGGTATGGTGCCACGGGTGATTAGTACCACCACCACCACCAACTCACAGGTATGGTGCCATGGGTGCTCAACACCATCACCACCAACTCACACCACCAACTCACACCACCAACTCACACCACCAACTCACCCACGCCACTACCAACTCCATGGGCGCTCTCGCGGTAGCTGCCGTCTAAGGCTGTTGTGGCATGGTAACAGCTGTGTGGTGCTGTGCTGGTCTGGTATGGTAGTAATGTGGCCTGTCGCTGGTCTGGTATGGTGGTAATGTGGCCTGGTGCTGGTCTGATATGGCGGTAATGTGACCTAATGCTGGCCTGGTATGGTCGTAATGTGGCCTGTCGCTGGTCTGGTATGGTGGTAATGTTGCTCGGTGCTGGTCTGTTTGGCCCGGTGCTGGTCTGGTATGGTGGTAATGTGCTCGGTGCTGGTCTGGTTGTGTTGTGCTCCGGTGCTGGTCTGGTATGGTGGTAATGTGGCTCGGTGCTGGTCTGGTATGGTGGTAATGTGGCCCGGTGCTGGTCTGGTATGGTGGTAATGTGGCCCGGTGCTGGTCTGGTATGGTGGTAATGTGGCCCGGTGCTGGTCTGGTATGGTGGTAATGTGGCCCGGTGCTGGTCTGGTATGGTGGTAATGTGGCCCGGTGCTGGTCTGGTATGGTGGTAATGTGGCCCGGTGCTGGTCTGGTATGGTGGTAATGTGGCCCGCCGCTGATCCACTTCACCTGTAACTGTGAGGCCCGCCACAGGTGTGCGCGCTGGTCTGGTCGAGCGAGTACAAGGAGATCATGTCGGGGCACGGGTTCAGCTTCAATCAGCTGACCATCTGGAAGTACCCGCAGATGAGCCGGGTTATCGATCTGACAGGTGAGTAGCCGACGTCAGCTGATGCCAGAATCATCTGTCTGGTTGCCGGAGCCGTGATCAGTCGAGTAGCCGAGGATGTTCATATCCGGACGGGCCGAGACCGTTTATAGTCATCTGGGCAGTCCGAAATAGCCGGCTGCCCGTCCGACTGGGATGCGGCGGCCGCGTACTCGACAGCGGTATATTCCGCCCTCTTTAACCAATAATGTATAACTGCGGCGGCCAGTGTCATACCGGACACCAGTAGTCAGTGTCATATCTGGCACCAGTGACCAGTATCGTACCAGACACGAATAGCCAGTGTATTAGCTGGCTCTAGCGACCAGTGCCACACGTGGCACCAGTGACTAGTATCGTACCAGACACCAGTAGTCATGCCATGACTGGCACTAGTGACAAGTGCCATACCTGGCACCAGTAGTTAGTGTCATACCTCGCACTAGTGACGAGTGTAATACCTGACACCAGTGACCAGTGCCATACCTGGCACCATTGACCAGTGCGATATATGGTGCGGCCGACCAGTGTCACACCTGGCACCAGTGGCCATTGTCGTATCAGACACTTGCAGTCAGCGTCATACCTGGCACCAGTGACTAGTGCGATGTATGGTACGGCCGACCAGTGTCTGATCACCGGCAGCAGAACTCACCGGTCCACGTGACCTGGTCGCCGGCCTGACACTGTGGCTGTGTCACAGGTCACGAGTCGCGCGTGCTGGAGCTGACCGTTTCGCCGGACGGCTCGACGGTGGCCAGCGCCGCCGCCGACGAGACGATACGACTGTGGAAGTGCTGGCAGTCGGACAAGGCGAAACGGACCAAGACGGCCGCCGCCAAGACGGGCGGCTCGAAAACGCTGCAGATGCGGGCCGGCATCCGCTGAGGCGTGCGCCGGCGGCGGCGCGCGCGAAATACTCTCCCTGTCATCGCGTCCTCTTGAATGACGGTGTATTTTAACCCAGTGATAATGGCGCCACCGCCGTACGCGCAGCTGGCTCTCCGATCGGACGCCGGCTGCCATCTGTCCGCGTCCGACTGTCAGGACGCTGCGGTGCGACGGTGGACTGTCGTTTAACGTTGATCACGTGTGTAATGTTGTGAGCTGCGGCTGAGAAGTGCCGAGGTGTGGAGCTCACCGCTGGTACTAGCGGTCGGTGCCAAAGTAGAGGCATTCTCGGCCCGGGGCGATCCGTCCCTGGAACACCAATGTGCATACAAATTGGGGGATGGGTGGAGGGGCAAACACAACGGTGGACCGTACAGTGTGGTATGATGAATGGCTTCCTAATAAACAATGTGTATGTGTCGGCTTACTCGGTAAGATGAGGTGACCACAAGAATGAAAGAAACGCTTGTTTTGACATTCATTTGGCAAAGAAAGGCGGTTATAAACGTTTGATCACAAGTAAGAGGACGGCTCAATGTTGAAGGAGGGGCAAATGCGAATTCCTGGAAACTTTCAATACGAAGATGAGAAAACCAGCCTCGTGCAGACACCAAATCTTTTCTCAGTACGCCGTCTTTCGCTGAAAGAAAATCCAGTTCGTGGGGGCGGGAGTGCACCCAAACCTCCCCATGGAGACGCCTTTCCCCGTCAGTGGAAATCACATGCCCCCCACTGCCCTTGTTTGACGCCAAGCACTTTAACATACCTGGGGAAGGCTAAATGGACATTTGTCACTTGCGTTTAGATTCTAGGGGTACGCCATTTCCAGATTTTGCTTGCATCGGACGTTGACGGATTCTGGATGGAATTATCTCCGGGTGCACCTTAATCAATACATTTTGCTCTAAACAGGCATTTTTTTAACCCCGGTGCCTACGCATCGGGTCTGTATCGTAACTCCCAATGTATCATAACCTTTAATGTGTCATAACCTCAAATGTATCATAACCTCTAATGTGTCGCAACCTCTAATATATCAGAACCTCAAATGTATCATAACCTTAAATTTATAATAACATCAAATGTATCATAACCTCTAATGTATCTTAACCTCAAATGTATCATAGCCTCTAATGTGTCCTAATCAGTAATATCAGCTGACGATGGAGAAATTTGGCGTACGATTTTGGCTTTTACTAAATCAGAACAGGTCTCAGCTTACGGAAAGCCATTGCGAAGTAGAAATGAACTTGAAGTATACCGTATCCTCGCTAGGTGTCAGTATGGTATTTTATTTGCACCATGATTGTTTTCAATGACCAAAACAATTGTGTGTGTCTGCAATTTTATAGTTAATTGATCATCAAAGAAGTTTCCGAATAAACGAGAATTCAAGGCATGATTTATTGATGCATTGCTTTGTTTACGGGGCATGCAAAGGCTACAGACCAACACGTTAGTTCATGCGTGTTTGTGTAGTTCGATAAGTCCTGCCAATTTTGATGTTTTCCTACATCTGAAGGTTTTCCGTTTTTAATTTTAGATTAAGGTCGCCAAGAATAAGGCATTTCCTCTGAAAGTGTCTACTGCTTTCCTCACAGATCACCTTATCGAGCTCCAGTTGCTGAGAACGTGTCAAAGTTCTTGATCGATACAAAGCTCCTATCCTCAGCTTATTGCTGTTGCCTTTTCCCACAGCAACATCAAGCCAAATAGACTTCACAGACCCATTTTTACCCCACGTGCTACTTTTTGAGAACTGCATAGGCTATTCACATAGATCATTACACAACCCCCCTTTCACTGTTGGACCCCTATTGCATGAAAACATTGTATCCCTGGATCTCATAGTCCTGCAACTTATCCACAAAATGTCCCTCACTGACCTATACTTCAGTAATGCAAAGAAAATCTGGTTTCTCCTCAGCAACATAACACTTGAACTCATCAAATTTGGATCGAATGCTCTGAGTATTAGGAATCATATACGTAATCCGTCCGGTCTCGGGGGTCTTCGACCGCCGCCCCCTTCAGGTATTTCGCGGATAGCGGACGAACGGCGCGCGGCGGCGCACCAAAATTTGGCATACCTGTTCCCACATCAATTTGACATGCTGATTCAAAATTTTTAGGTCAGGTCATCTAGGGTCAATGAGTTAGTCAAGGTCAAGTGAGGTCACCTCCAACAAAGTTAAACCAGTCGTCACGCTTTAACGGATACAGGTATTTTAATGAAACTTTCAGCGTTTGCTTACCTTTATGGATGCAACAAAACGTACGAGTTAAATTTTTCATTTTTTTCTTCAGTTTTTGACTACAAATAAATTTTGCGTATTTGCCAAACTGCAGTTCAAATACAGGATTCTGGCTAAAGTAAGCATTTTTGCTTAGGGAAAGTTGACTTTCAACAACGTTTCTCGGTCTGCTCTACCCATTAAAAAAGGAAAATTAAAGAACACTTGAAAACTTATAATTTCGAAATTTCAGTTTTATTTTTGGGTGGCAAAAAAACATCATAGCCCTGGTCGATTTCGCTGTCCTTTTCTCATTCCAAATATATTATTTTTCATATATCCCCAAAATGAACCCCCAAAGTCAAAAACATAATGTAAGTCGTGAAAAGTTGTGAAAATATATCCCCCTTGGTGGCGTCACTTTTGACGGGGAAATTGTTTTGGAGGGTGGACCCGGACCCTACTCGTCAAGCGCTTAACGATGACACCTCTTTCGTTTTCGTTCGGTGCTTAGTTTGGATTTTAGAGGGTGGGTCTTCGACCGCCCCCCCCCCCGAGACGGGGTGGGAGCATTTGACCAGAAAGACGGCGCGGGTTAAGTTGGACTGAACCGGTTGCCCTGCCATCTACCGGGAAAATTTTTAACGTGCCCCGTTACGCTCCCTTTCTCCTCGAAAAGGACCCCAGCAAAAACCACCAGATTTTACCAAGTTCTGCAAATTTCCGAAGTTGGCAGCATCCAGGCGTTGTAAAGCTAATGAAGCGAACATCTAGCGGAGAATATACCAACACCAGGTTCATTTTTCTTGCGCCATTAGGCAGAGTCTAGAAGAACGTAGAACCTCCGTACGGACGAAAATCGCCTGCCATGGCCCGACGTCAGCTGATATTAGAGTTTTGTACGTTAGGAGTTATGATACTTTTGAGGTTATGATGCATTAGAGGTTATGACACATTAGAGGTTATGATACATTTGAGGTTACGATATATTTGAGGTTATGATGCATTTGGGGTTATGATACACTTGAGGTTATGATACATTTGAAGTTACAACACATTAGGGCTATGCAAATTAGGGGTTGTGATACATTTGAGGTTACGATACGTCCCCTATGCATCACGTCCCTTTCCCGCAAGGACCATCAAGTTCGCGCGCGCGCGAGCCCTGTCAGATTTCTGAGAATGTGTTGGCTGACGTCACTATTGATATGACGTAGAACGGCGCGTGATGGATGGAAAATGTTTTGAAGTTTACTGGAAAATTGTCGCCTGAATGATAGATTGTTCTCCCGACGGAAGAACACGAGTAATTTGGACCTGTTTTTACGGCATCGTCATACGTTTTCTTTACTTATGATGTTGCTGAACAACTTAATGGTGCATGTCGTCAGCCATCACGTTAGAACTTCCTGACGCAACTGGCTCTCATTGGTGTTAACGAAACCATGCAGCCAGCGACGAACACTTATGTTATCTCGCTGTTCCGCGGGTCTCGCGCGCACTTGTGTGTGTGAAGTTCGCTTTGGTCCGTTAGTGAAGGGTTGTTGCATATGTTAGTTGTGCACAGGTTCATAATTATAACAGGGTAGGACATGTTTGGATTATTTTTGCCTTGATAGGTATTGCATATGAACTCATCAATTAATGAGTAAGGTAAGGCTACGCCTGCCGAGGCGGGTCGGCCTGGATAAGAGTTTTGAGGAATGTGTGACTGTAAGGGGTAGGTGGGAACTGAAAGTATTCATTTTCAGAGCAAATAAGTGGTTACATGCGTCACTTACTCTTGTTTATGCTACGCACATTTGTAAACATTGCATAGGATTTTTTCTTCTTCAGGAACCCATATACCTATGTAAAAGCACAAAATTACCATTTCAATTTTACTATTAGTTCAGTGAGAGGCCCACACATCAGCAGCATGCAAATTCTGTGGATCATCCACCCTTTGGCTGAAAGTCATTTATTGATAAGCTTAATATCTTTAAGTTTAAACTTACCCTTGTTTCCCCTTGGTTAATATTCTGATCAAAGTAGGCTGATCTTGATTTTTGTGATTTTTTTCCCATGCAATGTTTTTTTATGTGAGTAAGATGATGCAACCACTTATTTTCTTGGCAAATGATTACTTTTCAGTTGGCAAGGAAATTCATGATCATTAGTTGGTTTTACAGCAGCAATTTGCTCTCCTAACTACTAGCTTTTGAGGCTTCCAAGTTATTCCCTTCAACTAAATATTCCAGACATGAACTAAAAAAGTATGTCAGAGCTTTAAAATATTAATAAGAATTGGTTTCTTTGAATTTTCCCAGTTTTTTTTTCACTGCACAAAATTGTTCTTCATAGTGAGAATAAAACTATTTTAAATGGACTACCGTAGTATAATTTTCCCTGAACCATTTTATATTCTGAAACCTATATCCCAATAGATGGCAAGCTACAAGTCAGTCAGTGTATGTGCATCCTGCCCATGGGGTGTGCTGTGAATATTCACTAGCTGTGTGGTGTGAGCATGTCAAGAGTATCAGGTATGGATTGATAAACTTGGCTGACATTGATTAAGTATACTTTTGTTGTTATTTTGTCTACCATTGCTCAGGAAGTTGGTTTAAAACCACATCCTTTGCTAATTTAACCGCAGCTTCAATTTGCTCTCTGGCATTCATTAGTTGGCTGCCATATACAGTAGAGCTGAGTGTAGTCTCCACACAGATCAGAAAATGTATTGCAAGTTCCTGATATTTGTAAGTTTAATTTTATTTGTTTCAGCATAGCTGACAGTAAAACTTGTTTTGTTATTAAAACTCATGTGATAATTATGTTTGGTGGTTGCTTTTAATGTATGTGGATCATTATGCCAGGTCTTCTCCCTTTATCTCATCCCAGGTCTCTTTCCTGAGACCTGGGATCTGTGAGCAAGTTTCTGCTGTAAAACCAACTATTATATCTCCTCCACAAATATAGCTCATAACATAGAACATAGAACATGTGTTATTACAAGCAGGGTGGGAATTAAGGCACTTCTTAAGGGATTTCATCTCTTAAAACATTTTTGCACTCCAGATTCATACTGGATAGAATGGGCTCCACATGTACTCTGACACAAGCATGCAGAAGGAACAAAAATACCACTAAAAATATAATACAAGTTTGACGAAAATATCCACCAAACATGTTGTTCCACTTACAGTTACCAAATAACTATACGCTTTTCGTACCATCAAGCACACAGACAACAACCCAACACACATCACACTGAACCACAACCAGAGGAAATGCCGACGACAACGCGCCAAACTTCGCGCATGCGCACTGAATATAGTGGCCTCCGGTCGCTACAAATTTGGCCGGTGTGTCTCCAGAAACCTGCTTTTGAGTCACCCTATAGTGGGAAAAACTGACTGTTTTAAGAGACGCTTCAGGAGTGCCGGAGGCCACCGATCGGAATTTGCTGCTTTGGCATTTTCTGTTACGAAAACGGTTTTTCAACCAATCAATGCAAGGTATTTTTTAAATGACATCATAACCATTAGCAACTTTGAACACATGTTTTGAACATTTAACAGTGCCATGCTGCAAACACAAGACCTTGACTGATCCTTTGCTCACCGCTGTCGCTTCTGACTGCATGTGAGGTAGCGGTGTTGGGTCCGTATCACACAGGGAATTGGCTGCATATGTACGTAGGTGTGCGCTCTGAGCTGAGGGTGAAGTGTGAATTATTTGTGTTTTTTTTTTTCATTTTGCCTAGCATTGTGCTGAGACCAACAGTGAAAGGAAGGCGCATTGCTCCTGTGAGCTATGAGAGACAAAGCTGAGCTGATCACAACTCCCTGTCTTGCGGTGTCATCCATTGCTCACTTCTTTGTTTATATGCTTTGATGTGACCAATAATGATGATGTGTATTACTTATGCATATTACGTAGACACTGACTAGGTACATATGCTTTTCTCGTCAGTTACCAGCAAATAGATTCCATGCATGAAAAATAATAGGTGCATGAAAATGTACTCCTGAAGAAATCTGTTTGCACTCTGACTCCAAACCCAGAAAGCAAGTTTCCCACCCTGATTACAAGTGTTGTGTTGGCCACAATGGTTGACTATCATAGTGATTGATCATTGAGTCATCTGGATTTGATATGCTGTGGTCATGCACCATTTAGTGCTCTGACACAAATAATCCAACTAGCAAAACAATTTCAAATCAGGGAGTACCTTGCCTAATGCATTAGTGAATAAATAAAAAAAAAAAATATATATATACAGTTCCTGTAGTATGGTAGTACATATCTAGTACTGTAATAGCCAGTAGAAGACAAGTGAAATTTACCTTTTCTAACATATCAGCCAGTCTGATCAAAACAGAATTTTGTGTCTGATTTTAGGTGGGTTGTGTCAGGTCAAGGTGTTCCAATTAAAATGTATGAACTGTTAGTAAATATTTAAAGGTTAAGCAGATTCTGAGTCCAAATTATTGCAGTGGGAAGTTACTAACTCAAACCCACATGAGATGCCTGAACAGGGAAGTTTTGCATCCCTGAAACAGTTGGTAGAAAAATAGGAGACTCAAATTGATAAATTGGAAGGAATGGTCAAGTTAGCAAAAAAAAAAAAAAACTGAAGCTGCAGAAAACTACATCTATCAGGCCATACATCTATACATCATCTATCATCTATACATCTCTACATCTATCCTTAGGTGGAAATTGTCAATCAGGCCTGGCAAAAATTTGAAGAAGACCTCATACATCTCATTGTCATTCATACACACACTTGGTTTCCCTTTTTGTGCCTAAACACTTCACTGGCTGAAGAAAAAACAGTAGTATCATCAGATTCAACAACAAAGAAGTGACGGATGAATGATACAGGAATAGGGAACTAAGATCTCTCAAAAAGAGGCTTGTTCATAAATGAGTCACCCAGGACGAGATGGCTATTGTTTCAATGTGTGCCAAATTGAGATGCAAGGGAAAATTAGCCACCTACATTTTCCAAGGTGGAACTGTTTGGAAAAAACACAGACATGCCCAGCATCATGATTGGGGATGCCATATCTGAGGAAGATATCCTGTCTAGACTTGAGCTACAGCCAAATACTTACAAGAAGGCAATCACAAAATGAAAACATCAGGCCTCTGCTGGGACAGAGGCTTTAACAACAACAGCCACACCCACAGAGGTGATTCCAAAAGTGAACCATGAGACCCAGGCAAAATTGATGAAAGCTAGGAATGATGTAGTGAGTTGATTGCCACTGAAGAATCAAAGAGAGGACCAGAATGTTTGTCAGCCACAGGAGAGAGATGGGAGCTCTCAGGAAGCTTGTTGCAGGCAGATGCATGAACATCTAGAGAAAAAGCAAAAAAGCAAAAGGGGCTTCCAGCAAAAATATATCCTGTTCACTCCAGTCATCCCACTGACATCAGTGATGACTCCAATTCACCTGCATCCACAGAAAACCAATCTTCCAGGAGAATGCCTAGCCAGAGAGACACCCAGGAACAACAACAAGTAGCAGTCAGGACATTTATGTGGAAATATCACTATTATGGGGTAGGGTACTGGATTTTAGATAAAGTTTTGGTTGGTTGACATCTTCAGCAACTAAACTAGATTGGGAATGTTATATTAGTGATGGAATTCTGGATCTGTTTTCAACTATATATACATATGTATATATATGCATATATATATATATATATATGTATATATATATATATATATATATATATATATATATATATATATATATATACAATACATATATAATATATATATATATATATATATATATATATATATATATATATATATGCATATGCATATGTGTTTACCTAGGTAGATATATGTCTGGGTAGGTATATTTACATATCTAGGTATGTATGTGTATTATGGACCTCTATGCCTTATGCAAACAGTGTACCAAGGATCTAGTACCTACTTACCTATTTATCTAATACCTGGCTCAATGCCAACCTGCCAAGTATAAGATACAGTATCTACCTCCTGGGTAGTGTGGGTTGCCTAACTACCTGGTTACCACACTACCTATTGCAGCCCTTCCTAAGTAAACAGCTAGTTCTGGAGACAAAAATAATTCCATCAGTGTCTAATAAGTAAATTGAACAACAGTTGCATGGAAAAATAACCTACATTAGTATAATGAATTGTAGCTCCTAAATATCACTTGTAGCAGCAATACAAACACAGCCATTTTTGTGATGTAGGTGCCCATGGTCATCAGATGTAAGTAGTTCCCCTCCCTCCGTGGGACAGGACGGCAGGACGTCGTGCTGGGCGCAGATGATGCTGAGCTCAACCAGCTTGCTAGCCAGCACAAACTCGAGGCGTACAAAGGAGTCGTACAGGTTATTCCACCTTGTCACTGTCGGCGTGATAAACTTGCGGCCGAAGGTGTCCTTGATGGCAGCGGAAAAGACCGGCCGTCTGTTAAGAGCGTTCCACGACACGTTGGCCTCGGCCTTCGTCGTGGTGAAGGCGGCCCTGGGCCCTGCAGACCAGGTGGGCACATTGGCCGTGTCTGCCGCTGCCAGCAGGCTGAGGGTGTGGGCGACATAGCGGCGGTGGGTGGACAGCCGGATCTCCTCGTCCCCCTCGTCGGGACCCTCCAGGAGGATGTCCCCCAAATTGGCGGGCTCAAACGCGGTGGGCTCCTCAGTGTCGGGGACGTCGTCGGAGTCGTCCCGGCGCTGGAGGGCTGGGAGCTATAAGTAGCTTATGAAATTATTCAATTAACTGTTAGTATTCAAATGAAATAATTCAAGTGAAATTCAATTCAATTTAATTCAGGTGAAATAATCAATGACGATTATTTCTATTCAAATTGAAATTAAATTTTGATGTTCAACTCTATAACATTTGATAAAAACGTGACAAATTAATATTAATAGAAGTGAGTTTTATGTGCATACTTCAGTGAAGTACTCCTTGAAGGCCTTCACAAAGTTGGAGCTGTTGTCGGTGGTGGTGCAGATCAGCTTGCCCCCGATGTTGTAGGAGCAGTAGTCGTCCCACATGGCCATAGCCACGACGTCAAAGGTGTGCTTGATGTTGAGCTCTTGCGAGCAGAGAACCGCGTTCGTCCTCGGTAGGTTGGCATCCGGCCAGTGTGCCGTCATGCCGAGGAACGACCTGCTGTGGGCTGTCCACAGATCGGCAGTCGTGGCGACATGGTCGGCCTCCCTGAGAACCTCCATTACATTGGGCCTGCCTTCGTCGGCCCAGTCCTTCAGGCGGCGCATGAATGTCCTGGAAGGCAGCGGACCTCCTTGTTGAGATAGGCGGCCCACATACTCCAGGCCCACAGTCGGCGGCCCACAGTCGACGAGCTTGGCGGGAAACACCTGAGCCATGAAGTTCATGAAGACCTTGGCGGCCACCTTCGTGTCGTACTTGGGGCCAAGCTTGGCAAAGGCAGACAGTAGGCTGGCCTGGTGGTGGTTGGTGGTTATTGGTTTTTACGACACGTCGAACGTCGAGTCATGTAGCGTTCCCAATCTCTCACACCGATTGGTCGCCGGCGAAAAGCAGCGACAGGTGAGACTCGAACTCACAATCTTTCAGTTGCGAAACGGGCAACTTACCCCTAGACCATTCGTCCCCTTAGTAGGCTGGCCTGGACCATCCTCTTGGGGGTGGGGCTGATGGAGGAGTTGCCGGACGAGGATTTTCCCTGGGCTGCCCTCCTGGTGTTGGCTGTGCAGGTCTCGTTGAACTGGGTGGCGTGGGAGAGGTGCATCCGCTCCACATGGCTCTTGAGGTTGGCCGTGCTGAGGCTGATGCAGCTTATCAGCTTGTTTCAGCCTAGCTTGCAATTGAGCTTGCTGTTGATGAACTTGGTGCCGACAGTCAAGTGGTGCGACACCACGTTGCAGATGTCGAGGGAGTGGCGCAGGTACGGCCAGGGGTGTTCGTGATCGGCAGGCGAAACTGTTTGAATCAAAGCAGCCGAAGTGACCGAAGTGGTGCTCTGCGTACTAGGAGCCAGGCTAGGGGATTGTCCACCTCCATAGTGGCAGTTGCAGCCTTCTGAGTGAGTTCCTCCGGATGAGACATGCTGGCGTTGCTTTGAATGCAAACAGCGGACAAGGTTAACTGTGAGGCCACACAGTACATGTCATTTATCATTTGTAGCAGCAGTTGCTTTCACCTCATTATGTTGGGTCTGCTGGCTGTGGCTTTGAACCTGTCATGGGCAAACCACCGAAGTGCGTCTAACACGGACCCCTCTCATGGTTATCCAATCGAATCGTTCTCTGTTACAAAGTGGTCAAAGAGCACGACGATAAGACAGACTGTGATAGTTGGTTGAGGTAATACGGAAGCCCACGTTGCCTGCCTCGTAAGTACACTTCTAACGCATTTGAACCATCGTAACTCTAGTTGGCTAGTTAAGGTTCGAACAATAACTACAGGCTGGCAACTTTGAAACTAGTTATGTATGTACATGTAAAACTATGTATGTACATAGGCCATATACAGCACATACACATTAACCTCTTATTCTGAAATCTTTTGAATTTAATAATTTTATGGTTCATGACTTAACTAATAATGCACCCTAAAAGGTATAATTGAACTAATAATTAGTACATGGATGGCACTAAATATATCCATTTGAAACAATATTTATAATACAATTTATATACACCTTTTACGTGAGCGTTGCTCTCCTTCCGCTGTCTTGTCACTGCTTATTGTGCTTACTGTTTAGTAGACAAACTATGTGCCCACTGCCACCTACGTTCGTTTGAACGCTTTGTATGCTTGTATTGAACTTGTATAAAGGTGTTAAAGCTGAAAACATGAAATAACTTAATAAGGTATTATCTACTTACACAGGAATAATATAACTTACTTTGAAGGGGTAACTGAGTGGTGAGTACCTCATCGACATTAATGGGTTAATAAATATTCAACCATTTTTAAAAACTGGCTAAAATGGGCAATGTATTTAAAGAAAAGGTTTCCGTTATCAATTGGTCGAAACTGGGACTTTGATAGCGTGACTTCGATAAAGATAATCGATAACCGAAAGTTTGAAAAAAACGTCATCGTCGATAGCGACTTCGATAATCTTTATCAGTGAAAGTTTTGGGAACACCCACCACTGACAAGTACAGATAATTCCGATTTGATGTGTTTATCACTGACACTAAGTTAACGTGGAGCCAGGGCCGGGTAGAGCAGCCAGTTTATGGTCAGAGTATTGGTCTATATGCTTTTATAACACTTCACTCAATGTTGCCTGGCACTGAGGTGGACAGTGGAACTTTTTATGAAATGCACTGGTATTAACTGGATCGGATTGTGATATCAGACAGGTGGAGACACATGCTATGACTGCTGTACAATCAAAAGAACAGCATAGTTCCATGTGAGTGCAGCCATACACTGCTGCCACCCAAATGCGAACAGTGATGTTTTATATCTTTGCTGGTACAGGTTTTTTAAATGCCTGGTTAACTTGTAGCTTTTGGGTAATTAATGTGATATTTCACTTACATCAAGGCCCCAGGCTGGTACCATATCAGTCTGCCATTGTGCTGTTGGACCCACTTTGGCATTAGTCAAGTGAATGTGTGTATGCATGTATGTGGGCTGCCGAGAAGCAGTTTTAATATATTAATATATTAATATATTATTGTAATATATTTATATTAAATATCTTGTGTATTAAATATTTGATACATTAATCTGGACATGGGGGGGGGGGCTTATATACTCATGTACTCTTAATTCAAAGCAACCATCAACTTGGTGAGTTCTGATCATATGTCAAGCTTGCAATAACTTGAGGCAAGGATTGCAAGAGGTTATGATAGCATTCATATGTCACAACATTCCAGTTGTACTGAACGTTATTGGGCGTGGATGTCCGAGTAGTCAAGGTGTCAGTCTATGGGTACCAAAGGTCCTGGGTTCGACACCAGCTCCGCCGTGCGTTCCACTGATGAATCCTGATCAGTTTTTTGTGTGTTTTGTTCTTTTAATATGAATACTTGTCAGCTGTGGTTCAATGCAAGTGATATGTTATTTTCTGATTCTGGTTGATGTGGATGGAGACGATGCAATCAATCAAATATGATGGGTTTCGCTATGTGTCATGTTGGCGTGCATGCTTCACATCAATCCAGGTAACTTTTCAGGAATGTGACATTGATTGGGTTATTATTCATCCTTGGAGTATTATTGGTGGTAAATTAGTGTATTGTGAGCCTGCTTAAGATATCAAGAACAGGATGGGACATGATTGATGACATGTTCCTATAGTGCCACCTGGTATTTTATGATTTTTATCGAGAGTTATGGACAACAAGGGAGAATTTGTGAATAGATTCAATATTGCTTATTCCGTGACAGTGTAGTGGTGTGCAATGAACGAAGTTTGCCACTTCACCTCATTGGTGCTGACTACGAACCATTAACCTGTAAATGACTCACTTATTTCAGAGCCTGATCCATGCAGAAGTACGATGGCAAGCACAGTCAAACATGAGGCTATGACGTCTCCAACTAACATGGCTGTTTCGGTTGATGTGACTGGTGAAAACTCCAGATCCAGCACACGAGACAATGAGCTAATTAAGGACTTCGAAAAGTTAGAAAGGTAAGGAATTAGAATACACTGTGTAGAAGTGGGTTTTATGAGACAGCTCTTCATGATCACGGTCATGACCATACGGCTTGAACTAGGGAAGCTTCATATCAGTTTTCATTTTCATGATTAGAGAGTTGAGTGGTTGCATCACTAGGTTTTATCACTAACTCTTACCTACCCTGTTGGTTCCAGTTTGAAATTTAGTCACCATGAGTTCATTTAGATCAATGTCCTCTTAAGGAGGGTATTTTACCTGACGAGCATTGACATAAAAGCATTGGCAGTGTAACGCGGTTCACGATGCATTCGCCGTCGGTGGTTTGAGCCGCTGCCTGGTTTCTGTCGCCAGGGAGCTGCAGGGTCCGCGCGAGGTCTCCAAAGCGGCAGCCACCCTGGTGTTGTCGCTGGCTCGCAAACACGTGCCGGGCGGCAGCGCGACTGTGGCGCGCGCCGGTCTGATGATGCTGGGCCTGCTGCTGCATCGGCAGCCGCCGGCAGCTGCCGTGTCGGCCGACACCGCCGCCTGGCTGCTGCAGCTGCTGCACACCAAGCCCGACAAGCACGTGACGGTGCGCGCGCTCTGGTGTCTGCAGCCGCTGGTGGCGGCCGGCCATGCGACCGACCACGCGGCGCTGCAGGCGCTGCTGCACCGGCTGCTGCGGCCGGGCGGCTCGGCGTCGGCCCGGCTGCGAGCCGCACAGCTGGCGGCCGCCCAGCTGGCGCGGCCGCAGTGTGAGCCCGGCGCCGGCGACCTGCTGCTGGCGCTGTGGGACACCGTGCTGGACCCGCTGCAGCAGGTGCGCGGCGCCGTGCTGGCGGCACTACGCGCCGGCCTGCGGCTGCCGGCGGCCACGCTGGCGCCCGTCGTGGCCGAGCTGCTGCAGCGCACTTCGCGTCGCTATCTGGCCCAGCTGACGGACGTGATGGCGCTGCGCGACACCGACAGCGCCCTGCACGCGCTCACCGTGTGGGCTCTGATTGTGCAGTACCTGGGCAGCGACCTGCAGAATACCGGCCTGATCAATGGCCTGCTCAGGGTGATCAAGTCGGCGTTCTGCAGCGTCAACCCGCGGCTGCGCAAGCAGGCGTTCGTGACCTGGGGCACGCTGGTGCGCAACTTCGTGGGCGCCGGCGACCTGCACCAGAACCTGAAGCGGCTCAAGCTGCTGATGGTGCCGCTGGTGGCCACCAACGTGAAGTCGGTCGACATGCTGCGGGAGAAGGTGGCCGTGTGGTGGGGCTGCAGGTGGGCCTGGGGCCGCACCTGGCCTCCGTGTTCGACGTGGTGACAGTGCCGTTCCTGCGCATGTGTCTGGGTGAGCGGGCGGCTCCGGGCGTCGTCGACAAGGGCCACGGCGTCATGACGCGGCTGGGCGAGCCGCTGCCGTTCGTCCGCTCGGCGCTGGTCCACCTGCTCAGCCCGCGGCTCGCCGGCTTCGACGAAGCGCCGGCGCGCTCCGCCGGCGCCGTCACCGAGTCGGTGTTCGTGCGACACGCCGCCCTGCTGGCGGACAGCGCCGCCGCCTGCGTGCGCGTACTGCCGGCGGCCGGCGCCGCAGGCGCTGTTCAGCCCGCTGGTGGACCTGGCCGTGGCTCAGCTGGAGGCGGGAGTCGGCCGCGGCGCCAGTCAGCCGTTCACACGCGAACAGGGCCAGCCGGTGACGGCCGTCATCCGGGCCGTGGACGCCATGCTGAGCGCCGAGCTGACGCCGCCGATCGCCGCCGAGGTGAGCGGTGCGCCGCCGCGCAGGTGCGCGGCACGCGCCGATAGGTGGCTGGTGCGCTGGTCGGATGGTACGTCCGGCGCTGATCACCGGGCCAGACTGGGTCCCAGCTCTGTCACGGCCAGCTGGCTCAGCCTTGTCCGAACAACATCCACAGGAGGTGTCTGACTAGTTCAGGGAAGTGTGCATTAACCAGAACAGTGAACTTGTGTCCTGGAGGTGCATGATCATGCAACTTGCAACTTGCGTTGTATATTAAGGGGAGGCTGAAGCCGACTAATGGACGCCAATGATCAAAACTGTTCGAAGCGCCCGAAAGCCCAAGTAACTAACTAACTAACTAAAGCTGACG
>JAOTOL010001369.1:677500-771541 GCA_034440575.1 Imbricaverruca yamaguchii | reverse complement strand
CATTCATAGCCATGCATAGCCATTCATAGCGATTTCCTATCGCCCTCTCGTTTCATGGCGTTGAGAATCGACCCGTCCAGCCTGCATTCACTCTCCATGAAGCCAGATGCAGCTCACGGCCGACCACGGAATGTACCAGTTGACATGCTTTGGAGATCGCGACAGACCCCAGCCGCTGCCATACAATGAACAATTTCCACGAATAGTCCGATTCGATTCCAACAAGCTTTCATGTCTTCAGCCGTTGGTGTTAGTACCAGCAAGGGTGGTGGAACATGACCCTCAAAATGCCATTTGATTAGACCAGATATCAACAATTTTACGAAAACACTGCCGACAAGAAAGTTTGTCATCATCAAGTGGGAACTCATAGCGGCATCACTTGAATAACACCCGGAGACCCAGTTCCCATTGTCGTCGACACAAACTGAATGCAGGGTTTGCGCAAGGAAGATTATATTTAGGGACATTCGAAGCGGTTCAGTACTTTCCCAAGAGGTTATTAGCTGTATCATAGTCTCCAGCTTCCCTTAGGTCACAGCATGTCTTGGGATATCACCAGCTGTCCTGGAGGCGACCCATTGTCTCGGGACATCACCAGCTATCCTGGAGGGCACTAATTGTCTCTGGAAATCACCAGCTATCCTGGAGGCCACCTATTGTCTCGAGACATCACCAGCTGTCCCGGAGCCATCCACTGTTCCGAGGGTCACCAGCTGCCCCAGCTTTACCAGCTGCTCACGGAACCACCAACCTTTCTTAGATAGGGGACACCATTTTCTCCGGGGCTCACCAGCCGTCCCTGGACCATTAGCTGCTTCGCTACCAGTTATTCCGGGGCTCGCCAGCTGTCCCGGAGTATCACCAACTGTACCGGAGGCCATTAGTCGTCCAGGGAGTCCCCAACTGTTCTGCGAGTAACCAGCTGTCCCGAAGATCACCAGCTGCCCCGGGGGTCGCCAGTCGATCCGGTAGGCCACCATCTGTCCGGGAGCTGTCCACCTGCGACAGCGGGATGGGCGGCGGTTCGCCGCAGCCGCCGGGCGGCGGGACCGCTCACCTGCCACGCACCGGCCACCTGCCCCCGCGACCTCCCCTCCCCTCTGCCGCCTCCCGGCCGGTGGGTGTAGCTGGCGGAAGCGACGCGGCACGGCGGTGCGGAACGGCCGCCCTTGTTTCGTTGTGGCGCCGTTGACACACGCTGGCCGGCGCCGACTCTGTCGCCGGGCGCCGCTCAGGGCGCTACTCGGGGCGCCGCTTAGGGCGCTGCTCAGGGCGCTACTCAGGGTGCCGCTCAGGGCGCCGCTCGGGGCGCTACTCGGGGCGCTGCTCGGGGCGCTACTCGGGGCACTACTCAGGGCGCCGCTCGGGGCGCTACTCGGGGCGCCGTCGAGCCTCGGCCACCCGACGCGGGAACTCACGCGCCCAGCTCCGCTCACCGAGTGCAGTGCCGACGCGGAGGTAGTGCGCCGCGAAGTGTTCCGGTGTTGAGTCGACGCGCGACTGCACGGGTCTCTGTGCTCAAGCGTTCCTTTCATCAGCTGTTTTCTGAGGTGTTGACTGCTGGAACGTCCAGCGCCCGGCTTCAGCCAGCGCTCCTGTGCTTCAGCCAGGCTCCCGTACTTCAGCCGGGCTCCTGTGCTCTACCCAGCGCTCCTGTACTTCAGCCAGGCTCCTGTACTTCAGCCAGGCTCTCGTACCTCAGCTGGGCCGATGCTCCTGTACTCCCGTCAGGCCGACACTCCCACGCTCCAGTCGCGGCCGGACCTGCCACGCTCCGGCTCCAGCGGCCGCGAGGACTGCACAGGAGTGCCGACAGGAGTGTCGGCAGGAGTGCGACCACGGCCGGCGGCGGGCGTCGCGACCGTGCAGAGTGGCCGTGCAGCGGCCGTGACAGCGCCGTGTGTCCGGCGAGCGGGCACGAGCGCGCCCGGCCAGACCGCTGCGGCCGCCGGCGGGTCGAGCCGTGCGACAGGCCCGTGTTAAAATTAGGTCGTCGCGGCGGAAGGGTATCGATTTGATTGGAGCGCGTGGGAGTGCGCCGACAGGGGAGATCACTCACCGTGGGCGGACGGCCGCATCAGCTGATCGCCCTCGCCGTCGCCTGAGGTGCACAAGGTGAGTGGACGGGGCGCATCACTCGTAGCCGGGGTGGTGAGGCGATTCCCGGTGTCTACGTCAAACGACGAGGCCCAATTGTATCGTGACGTCGGCGCGATCAATCATCGTCTCTGACGTCATTTTGGGACTACGCTGGGAAGCTCCAGGGTCCAGGATCCTGGCTGCTTAGATGGGTAATCCAGGTATATTAGCGAAAGCGCAAGCATCGCTGCGCCTTGTAATTTGTATCCGCACGTGTGGTTGATCAATCACAAATCATAATTCAGATTTTATGCCATCAATGCCAATGCTATGTGAAATTCGTACGAACGATCAGTCTAAATGATGATCAACCATACCCTCTTTGTTCGCATGTATATGTTTTATCCCTTTATTACTATGGGACTCAATACGCGGCCCAGTTAATTATCGATATCACACGAGGGCACGACATCCAGCCAATATATGTACACGAACAGGAGTGAAAAACAACACTATTGCAAGGGACCCAGTTGACAGGAAATCTTCTTGGAAACTAATGCAGTAATGTCAGCTTCATTCAGGGTTGTGTCATTGGGAGAATCTATGAAAAGGAGCGATTGTACGTCCATTTCTAAGTGCTTTGTTGTTGAATGTCTGGGAGGATGCGGTTCAGTCTATACAGACATTTTGCATTAACTCCTCAATTCTGATGTTACGCGTGCCAGTCGACGGAGTGTTACGTGCACCGTCTGTACACGGTTTCTAGAAGTAGGCGTGAAAGTCAACAGAGTCACAGGTACACCGCTTGTGTTTATCGTTCGGCATGTGTTCAGCAGCACGTTTAATAGACTCCAGACATTCGGAGTTTTGTTTTGCGGGAGGGGTAGACAGAGGGGAGCGACCTTGACTTTTGGTCCCGATGCGATCTGTGGGCCATTATGTATTTATTTGGACATCAATGACACATCTTGGGATGCCGGTGCAGCATTTCGGAGCACCGATTTGAATTTGTTGAAGTACGGACGGAAATCTTCGGGGACCAGCGATATTTTTGGAATCCTGGCGCATTTTTTGCCCCGGTGGCGAGTTCTCGGGGACCCAGTGCTTGTGGTCCGGAAATTTTGTGTCCCGGGAAGTTTTCGGGGCCTACTGCACTTAATTGCGAACATGATTGGAATTTAAATGCTAGGATAGGAAATTTTGGTCCCAAGCGTGATCCCGCTGTGGGCCTAGGTCGATTATTCCGGGCTTCGCCGTGTTTATTTGGGCTCCAGGGCGATTTCTTTATTTTGTATTCGACACGATTTTCGATATTACAGCATACCCCACACGTCCACTCCCCACCCAGAGCTACCTGTGACGGTGGTCTCCGACGCTCCGTCCACTCCCACCCAGAGCTACCTGTGACGGTGGTCTCCGACACTCCGTCCACCCCACCCAGAGCTACCTGTGACGGTGGTCTCCGACACTCCGTCCACTCCCCACCCAGAGCTACCTGTGACGGTGGTCTCCGACACTCCGTCCACTCCCACCCAGAGCTACCTGTGGCGGTGGTCTCCGACACTCCGTCCACTCCCCACCCAGAGCTACCTGTGGCGGTGGTCTCCGACACTCCGTCCACTCCCACCCAGAGCTACCTGTGACGGTGGTCTCCGACACTCCGTCCACTCCCACCCAGAGTCACCTGTGACGGTGGTCTCCGACACTCCGTCCACTCCCACCCAGAGCTACCTGTGACGGTGGTCTCCGACACTCCGTCCACTCCCACCCAGAGCTACCTGTGGCGGTGGTCTCCGACACTCCGTCCACTCCCACCCAGAGCTACCTGTGACGGTGGTCTCCGACACTCCGTCCACTCCCACCCAGAGCTACCTGTGACGGTGGTCTCCGACACTCCGTCCACTCCCACCCAGAGCTACCTGTGGCGGTGGTCTCCGACACTCCGTCCACTCCCACCCAGAGCTACCTGTGGCGGTGGTCTCCGACACTCCGTCCACTCCCACCCAGAGCCGCCTGCGACGAGTGAAACTTCGCGATATTACTTGCCATAATCTAAAGTTAATCCGAAGTTATAACTCACGAGTGACGTACGAACCAGATCTGGGCTGCATGACCCCGGCCGTATTGGACCAAATGAGCGATAACTTACACCCGGGCATGTCAGCCGCACCACGTTTTCGTCTACATAAGCCAGCGATTCGTCACTCTTCTTAAGTTTCAGGCACGATAACTTCCGATAGTCAAGTTGGACATTAGCAGATATATGTGGTGAAGGGGACGGTAGTCGAGCAGCTGTAGTGGGGATGACGAAGCTGATCCGAGCTGAGCCGAGCTGAGACGTTGACGAGGGGCTATCTGCAGCCCAGGGGAGGGGGGGGGGGGCTGTGAAGTCCTGCACTACACCAGCCCAAGGTTACACGCCCTCTGTACATCCATCGTTCAGCAGCCGGCCATTGTTCTGTGCGCCGGACCTTACCGGAACCCCGTACTGGAGTTCCGGTACGAAGTTCCAGTACGGAGTTCCAGCACGGAGTCAAGTTCCATCATACAAGAGGAGCACAATACAGGCCACCGGTGACCAAAGAAGGTACCGGTCCCGACGCGAGTCACTGATCCCCGCATGAGTCACCGATCCCGGCATGAGTCACCGATCCGGCATGAGTCACCGATCCCGGCATGAGTCACCGATCCCGGCATGAGTCACACTGAATGACAGGTCCCCATAGTCACCGCAATGGTCGCATCACGTAGGCACCATCGCACGTCACATGCCGTCCCGAACCGTCCGCATGTCACCCTATCACTGATCCCCGCATGAGTCACCGATCCCGGTGTGAACCACCGATCCCGGCATGATTCAGCACTAGCAGGTCGCTTTAGCCGGCGGGCAAATGGGGCGCATTGCATGAAGCGGACTATCGCTACGGTTCACATTGCGCTCCTGAACTGCTTGCAATGCTCAACAGCCTCCGATCATAGTTCCAGAGAATCTCCTGGGTAAAATGTCGTATACCTGCTGCAATTGTGGTATTGTACATGGTGCGCTCGCGCTACCAGAGGTGCTCCGGAAATGAAGGGCTAGCGTTGACCTGACCTGCGGGATACGTGACGTGCCATTTTGCTCAGCTTGTGACCTTCTTGCATATTGGATCACCACATAGGTCGTGCATTGCAGGTAGGGTGGTTAAAGGTCATGTGACCAGGCGCGGGAGCGGGATTACAAGAGAATGGCGATGTTCGCGCCACTCTGGATAACAGCGGCTGCCTAGGGATGTGTGGATCGTGTTCGGTGAACTCAGGCGGTAGTCTGAGAATAGAACAGGCAATGCATTGGTTAGTTCATATGCAACGTGTGGATGGTGTGGGGCCAATTCAGCGTCGCCCATTACGTGCGCATAACCTGAAACGGCCACCTCAGTGTTCACCTATCAGCCTATAACAACTATTCACTGTGCATGTGGATATATTATAAACCCCCATCAAACCACAAGTTAGCAGCCCCAGTACACACAGAGCTTTCCTCAACACGAACGGAGCGGAGGGACCACATTGACCAGACAACACGGGCTACACCCACCGCGTTGTCCGGTCAACAGCCCACCCCATACTGCGCACTATTCATGTCAACATCGACCGGACAAATCAGGCAAAACCGGCTGTCGCTACGTCAACATGGGGGGTAATCGGCATCGGCGAGGCAATGCAGGTCATCTAAGCATGGTATCTTACTGTGAGTCACATGTATCGACCTGCCGTGGGAGAGCTGCACGAAGCGCCACATCCCACCTGGCTACTAACCCAGTCATATTAAATCTCACACTCTACCTGGTTGTAGCCCCATCATTATACATCTTACACCCCACCTGGCTACTAACCCAGTCATATTAAGTCACACACTCTACCTGACCACTAACCCAATCATATTAAATCACACACCCCACCCGGTTACTTACCCAATCACATTGAATCCCATATACTATCTGGCTACTAACTCAGCTCAAACCAATTGGATGCCCACACTACCTAGGTACTACTAATCATATGCAATGACCGTGCCAGCTGTCTGGCAATAATTGCCAGACGGCAGACTAGGTCAGAACGGCCGGTCTCCGCCGGGCTTACCAGACCTATGCTGCTCGTTTCGCGAGCTTTTGACACTCCTTTCTCCCTGCCCTGCATTTTGGAGAAGGTTCGCACGAGCGTATCACGCAAATGTTTGGGCTCAATCCAGATGCATCCCCCAGCCCCGGTGGCATGCCTACATCCCCCGCGATGCATTTCCATAAGTCAGTCATTCATTCAGTCAGTCAGTCAGTCAGTCAGTTCGTCAGTCCGTCAGTCAGTCGGTCTGTCATTCCGTCAATCAGTCGGTCAGTCAATCAGTCAGTCCATCAGTCAGTCAATCAGCCAGTCAATCAGTAAATCAGTCAGTCACTTAGTCAGTCCTTCAGCCAGTCCTTCAGCCAGTCCTTCAATCAGTCAGTCCGTCGGTCCGTCAGTCAGTCAGTCAGTCAGTCAGTCTGTCATTCCGTCATTCCGCCAGTCAGTCAATCAGTCCATTAGTCAGTGAGACCGTCAGTCAGTCAATCGGTCCGTGAGCCTTGGATATAAAAATGCAAATGCGCGAGACGCGTGCATTTACTGCAGCCGCAACAAGGGGTGATGGGGTTCGTGCTGCCACGACAGCAAGGGTGCTGTTCGGTACATCGAGGCCCCTGACGGGACCATCTCTCTGCCTGGGCTATGTCCGAGCCATGACGGATACAAACAGGCGCCACTGGTCGATGTGTCAAAGTTCAGGTTCGTCATAATTGACATTCTTCACCTTTATCTGCGAGTGACTGACCAAATATTTGTACGTTCTTGTAATTTTATAGCAAAATGGCAGATCGGATGGTTCGTGGATGTATGGCGCAGTTTGAAAATAAGTGTGTTCTACCCGCGAGATGAGAATGGGACCCTTCGGTTTTCTAACCAAGACATGGCAAAGAGGGCGGCCATGAATGAACGCGTGGTTCTAGTCCGGTCGGTCCTAGAAATACTTATGCCCCCAAGCGTGGCTGATCGCGTCCTGACTGTAGTGCAGTGCTTTGTGGAGATGTGGGAGCAGATTAATGCTCCCACAGATATTGATGTCGGTTTGCTCGGGAAGTCTGTGTCGGCTTTCACCAGAGCTTCGAAAATCGCTCGCCTCGGATGAGGCTCCGAAGTGCATACACATGCTATGTCACCTGCCGCTGCTGGTGAAGCACTTCGGGTCGTCGAAAGTGGTCCAGCAGCAGCAGGTTGAAGCACTGAACCGCACGATGAACCAGAAAGTTCGTACCGCGACCGAGCCGGGACCGTCGCAGATGACGCAGGCAGTTCAGGCTGTGAACTGCTCTCTGCGGTGCAAATAGGAAGCGTGCCAAACTGAAGGGAGCCGTGTGATGCTTACGGTGTTGTAATGTGCTTTGTTGCCGCGCGTTTATTCAGATGAACGTCGTGTATCGAGGAAACGTTTGAATATATATACACGGCACGGTCGTAATTGTGTTGTTTTTGTCACATCCAGAGCTGATGTTCCGCATGAACTATGAAATTAAAATTATAGGACTGGTGGGCTCGTATGGATTTCAATGATTTCATCGATATCGCAGTATGTCGTGCTCTTTATATAAATAGTACTAAAAGTCGCATACACACAGTAGGTTCTATATAACCGACTAAAGGCTTCAATGATGCCTGAGGGGAGAGCTGCAGGGAAGAGGGGAGATTATTATTAGTATTCTAGATTTGAACAACTTTCATTTGCATTGCTGGAATGCGGTGTCAAATGTAAAAGTGGATAATTAATCCGAGTCCAGAGCCCGAATTATCCGAGAAAATATTCGATACAAATAGTGTCATTCAAAGTCGCGAAGACCACGTTTGGCAGATGACCCTCAACCTGTATCCCTAAATAAGTCGCTGCTGCATCAGAACTCTAACAGAACAATTGGAAACCAAGTTTAGGCCATTATGTAAAGTTTGAGTAAAGTTGAGCCGCTTATTCATTAAATGGATTACAGAATGCTAAAAACTAGAAAACGAGGTTTCGACGATGATGTCACGGGTCATTGACCTAAGGTCACAGAAAATCAACTTTCAGGGTATGTACAAAAAGGATGCACGGTAACCGGACAAATGCACATAAAGCAAATGTACGTATGACAGATGTACGCACGCAAATGTACGTAAGAAAATGTACGTAAGCGCAGATGTACGTATGGCAATTGTACGTAAGCGCAGATGTACGTGTGGCTAATGTACATAAACGCAAATGTACGTAAGGAAAATATACGTATGCGCAAATGTATGTAAACGCAAATGTACATAAGCGCAAATGTACGTAAAACGAAAATGGACCGAAAATTGTTCTAGTTAGGGGTCGTTAAAGTAAACAAAAATTATCAGCGCCAGACCACAAATATCGGCGCTGATCGCTTCCCGTATATTGGCAAAAAGGAAGTGTTCTTGGCAACACTAGCGACTTGTTTGACGTATATTGTTATGCTACATTGTTTAAAGTCATATCAGGTCACAGAGATCAAGTCAGGTCAAGTTTATGACAGGTTAACAGACGCCCTGGAGGGGTGGAAGGCGAAATCTGCCCACCCCTCCGATTTTTTCGTGCATAACTCCATATTGTACCGGCCGATATACGCCATTGCTTCCGCGTTGCTCCCGCCATTGCTCCCGATACACGCTGCAGTGCCGGTTACCGCGGTGGGTATAATATATCCACACGCGCAGCGAATAGTTGTTATAGGCTGATAGGTGAACACTGAGGTGGTCAGCTTCCCCTCCTCAACGTCTCAGCTCGGCTCAGCTCGGATCAGCTTCGTCATCCCCACCGCAGCTGCTCGGTTGCCGTCCCCTTCACCACATATATCTGCCAATGTCCAACTTCACTATCGGAAGTTATCGTGCCTGAAACTTAAGAAGAGTGACGAATCGTTAGCTTATGTAGACGAAAACGTGGTGCGGCTGACATGTCCTTTTAAGTTATCGCTCCTTTGGTCCAATACGGCCAGGGTCATGCAGCTCAGATCTGGTTCGTACGTCACTCGTAGTTATAACTTCGGATTAACTTTAGATTATGGCAAGCAATATCACGAAGTTTCACTCGTCACAGGTAACTCTGGGTGGGGAGTGGACTGAGTGTGGGAGATCCCGCCACAGGTAGCTCTGGGTGGGAGTGGACGGAGTGTCGGAGACCACCGTCACAGGTAGCTCTGGGTGGGAGTGGACGGAATGTCGGAGACCACCCTCCACAGGTAGCTCTGGGTGGGAGTGGACGGAGTGTCGGAGACCACCGTCACAGGTAGCTCTGGGTGGGAGTGGACGGAGTGTCGGAGACCACCGCCACAGGTAGCTCTGGGTGGGAGTGGACGGAGGGAGACCACCGCCACAGGTAGCTCTGGGTGGGAGTGGACGGAGTGTCGGAGACCACCGCCACAGGTAGCTCTGGGTGGGAGTGGACGGAGTGTCGGAGACCACCGTCACAGGTAGCTCTGGGTGGGAGTGGACGGAGTGTCGGAGACCACCGTCACAGGTAGCTCTGGGTGGAGTGGACGGAGTGTCGGAACCCCCGCCACAGGTAGCTCTGGGTAGGAGTGGAGTGTGGATTGCCCATAGTCAGGCACTCGCATCCTTTTAGTGCATGGCCATACGCACACACATTGTGCACACACACACACACACACACACACACACATACACACACACACACACACACACACACACACACACACACACACACACACACACACACACACACACACACACACACACACACACACACACACATACACACACACACACACACACACACACACATATATATATATATATATATATATATATATATATATCTGCATCTGACGTGGCATCAACACAACGCAAAGCAACATCGTGTCGACATGAACTGACTTTCTGTGGTCACAAAAGAGAGTTGGTGGAATTGCATCAACCTGCCTTTCCTGCATGTGCCAGGGATAAAGCTAGGCTAAATAATGTTGCTTTTAATCCGTGACGTAAAAGATTGCAATTTTTGCCACAGAAGTTTCCAACTTTCGGCTTCGGTATTAGACATTCCAAAGTTAGTAGCAGTATCTGGGTCCCGGTTACTGCTCAGTGACTCGGAGGTTAGTGGTAATCTGAGCATTGATAGCAAAGGTGGAACTTTCCATCCTTCTTTAGCCGTGGTACTATTACTGAGGCATAAAGTGGGACCTTTGGGCGTGAACTGGGAATAATTGCATGGAAAAAGTTTCATCTATGCCCAATCATCTTAGGAAAGGTCCACCCTTAATGGATAGGTACTTGAGCACAAATTTTGGCTGTACATAGGGTGCACTTTCATGCAATGAGAACACGCAGTGTCAGCTTTAGCCTCGCCATGACAAGGAGCACGTGATGTGTCATCTTTGGCCGTGTCATAACAAGGAGCATGCGCAGTGTCGTCTTTAGCTCTGCCATACCCAGAAGTACACACGGTGTCGTCTTTAGCCGTGACATAACACAGAGCAAGCAGTGATGCCGCTTGCAATTTATATGAGGGCTTGTTACGAACCTGTACTGATGCCATTCCACAGGGAGTTAAACCAATGACGGACCTGTTCGATCGTGTCCTATAGCGCAGTTGCACCGTAAGAGCGTGCAAACAGCGTCTTCAGCTATGCCTTTAATCGGCCTCAGAACATGCTAAGAACATCTTCACTTCCCTCATCCGGCCACAGAGCATGTCAACAGCATCTTCACCTATGCCTTCAACCGGCCACATACCATTATAACATCATCTTCACCTACCTTCAACCGGCTACAGAGCATGCTAGCATCATCTTCACCCACATTCAACCGGCTACAGAGCATGTTAACAGTAGCTTCACCCACATTCAATCGGCTACAGAGCGTGTAATCAGCAGCTTCACCTATACCTTCAGCCGGTCACATGGCATCGATAGCCGCACCATTCATCCTAGCACGAAGTCGGCAGTAACACATGTCACCAGTGGAGTTTTCAAGTCCCGAAAATTTCAGGCGGTGCTTTTGGATGGCCTCGTCGCTTCCAGGTGGCGCCTTTCCACGCATTCCTATGGACCTAATCTTGTGTTTTTAACAGTCAGGAGGTGCTCAACCACCGTTGCGTGGTGCGTAAGCACCACCTTCTAATAACAGCACCCACACATGATTCATGCTGGCAACCATGGATGTGCAGCAGAGTTCCCCACCTCTCGCAGTGCGGGAGTGATCAGCCACAGGCACTTGTTCTGGGCTAGGCACAGAGATGCGAGAAACGCAGTGACGTAGTGCTACTGTTTTTGTACTTTCAGAGGTGTTTGCAATGCTTTGTCGACGTCATTTTGCTCATCTTGCCGATGATGTTAAACAGGTGTATGTTGGGGCGCAGTTACCTGGTTGTTGCCGTAGTTTTCAGAACCTGGTCGTAAAGACAAATGCGATTTCGTGCTTCAATATATGCAACGTGAAGGTGTGAAGGTTAGTCAAAGACTTGGATGCACCAAGATCAAGGCCACAGGTCAGGTCAAGACGAAGTGGGGACCAAGAGATAGCCGATTAACTGCCTATGCTGACGATTCTCGAAATTGATTGTGCTCACGAAGAGGTAAGGTGTGATACAAATACAGATCCCCTTTCGGAGAGTAACTGCGCAAGAATTGCCTGCGATAGCAGACGCTACCATTGCATAAAACAGGTCATCAGACTAGTTAGATATCTACACCGTCCAGGATATTCCACGGAGCATGCAGTGTACTGCGGCGCCGGTCTTCAACATCCGGATGCTTTCATCTCATCACTGGCTGGGTGTCGGGCAGACAGGCGGACATGTAGGTGTACATTTTGCAACGTTACGACCTCTCTGTGGCCCGCAAGGAGCAATCCGTCTTTCACGCCGACGCGGACTGACGTGCCCCTCATTAATGCTACATTTGGAATGTTCTCGCCGCGTGTAGGCACCGTGACCCGATGTTTCAAGTAAAGCGTGGCACGGATTAAGATTTGCAATTCTGGTTCAGTCAATAATGGTATGAAACACTCCAGTCGGTATTCGTATCCATACTGGATGGAAATATCCTTTATTTGTGCAAACGATTAAACAATATATCATTGCTAGAAGCTGTTCGCTTGGAAAATTCGATGAATTCAAGTCGAAGCTTATTATCCTTTCCCACATATTGATGGAGAAGAAATGCAGATACGCAGTTGGCCTTGATGTTCCGCATGTCTTTGCATAAAAGATGCGTCCAATTTGCTTCTGAACCGAGACGCTTTTTTGTGTTACTTGTAACCGTTTTGCATGAATCCTTTGAGGGTTGTCTGGAGAAAATGGCATGCCGCGCCATGGACCCCACCAATATTTGCTTATTTTCGTTTGCAGAGCTCCACATCCGTAAAATTACTTCACAATCGTCAGCCGGTAGATGCGTCATTCGGAAGACCCACGTTTTTCGTCATCTACAAATAACATATTCTTCTACAAATTACATTTCCGTCATCTACAGTGTTCTTGGCCCACAGTGCATCTATGTTAGGATCCCGACACCACGTTTTTGGGTGTCCGACGCTCCTTATTGCGTTGGTGCTTTTTTTGGATTCACGGTTCTTTGAATGACCAGCGCGTTTTTGGTTGCCCAGTGTCCTTTGAGGGCTCTACTGTGTTTATTAGGGGTCCGACGCAAGTGTTTGAGGTTCCAGCGCGATTTTGTCAGGCTCAGGCGCGTGGTTACGGGAGACCAGACGGACAGGCGCGTGGCTACGGGGACTTCCTGGACTAGACGAGCTTTTCCGGGACGACCTGGTCTAAATTTATCCAAGCCCCGTGTCGCTTTTCTGGATCTTAGCGTGATTTTTTTTTCGATCCCACCGGGCTGTATTTGAGGGCCCGCTGCGATTTATCGAGGATCCTTGCGTTTTTCTGGTTCCTGTGCGATTTGTGCAGTTTTAGAGCTCCAGTGCGATTTTCAGGATCCGGACATTTATTTTAAAAGTATTCTAGCTTATTTGTTTTTGTGGGAGGGTGGACAGGAGGGAGGGAGCTTGCTTGTTTAGTCCCGATGCGATTTGTGGGGCCATTCTGTATTTATTTGGACCTCAATGATACATTTTGGGATACTAGTGCAATATTTCGGACCACCGATGAGAACTTGTTGAGGCACGGACGGATATCTTGGGGACCAGGGATATTTTTTTTGTAAAGGGATCCTGGCGCATTTTTTGCCCGGTGGCGAGTTCTCGGGGACTCACTGTGTTGGTGGTTAGAAATTTTGTGTCCCGGGAAGTTTTCGGGGCATACTGTACTTAATTGCGAACCCGACTGGAATTTAAGGGCTAGGATAGGATTTTTTTGTGCCAAGCGCGATCCCGCGGTGGGCTCGGATCCATTATTCCGGGCCCCGCCGTATTTATTTGGGCTCCGAAGTTATTTTTTTTTGTATTCGATGCGATTTCTGAGACTGCAGCATAATCCTTGTCGAGGGCCCCAGCGAAACTCTATAAGCACCACCAACTTTAAGGGGTGACATTTGCCCATGTGCCCCCTTGGGTATGCCACTGTCGGGTTGCATACAAGTTTCATAATAACTGAGAATTGCTAGAACAATGGAATTAATCCAGCTCAAACTACTTATGACATTGTTTCATGCTGCACGACACTGCGTTGCGTTGTATGCCATTGTGTTTCACATTAAAGGTACGTGGAAGAATGAGTATGACAAAATGGTTGCTGATTGGTGGCATCAAAGTTCCCAGACAGCGTTAAAATATATATATATATATATATATATATATATATATATATATATATATATATATATAAAATATATAAAAAACAACCAATGCTAACATTGTATTAGGTATACTTGTGGTTGGAAAATCCAGGAAGATATGATTAATTTGCATAATTTTCACTCCCACGCCAAAAGTCGGAGAACTAATCATTATCCAACTCGTATCTGAGAGCAGTTGACCAATCCGTATCGGTGTACTTCACCAAACTCTATCCAATCCAATCCGTTATTCGTACCGAACGGATATCCATATGGATATCCAATCCATGGTATGCTCTGGTTTCAAACTAGGCACGTCACATTCATCAACAAATCAAGAGGCACGGTTCGACACGCGCCGCAGCACAGGAACTGCCCCACCAGCCGCCACCGTCCAGTCAATCTGGGGTGCGGTCCCGACCACACTTTCACTGTCGGCTGCACCTTCGATTGCACCTTTGAGCCTGGTAGTCTTGAGCACCTCCATTGCACCCACAGTTTTAAGACTGAAGTCTACACCCGGGCCAGCGAGCACTAGCGGCTTTCGTCAGCTGATTAGACACGTCCGTGTCCGATCAGGCTTTTCGTATCAGGCTTTTCGAATCAGGCTTCTCGGATTAGGCTTCTCGGATCAGGCTTCTCGGATCAGGCTTTTCGGATCAGGCTTCTCGGATCAGGCTTCTCGGATCAGGCTTCTCGGATCAGGCTTCTCGGATCAGGCTTCTCGGATCAGGCTTTTCGGATCAGGCTTTTCGGATCAGGCTTTTCGGATCACCCATTTCGGCCCTCAGGCGACCAGAAACGGGAGCCGCCAGGCCACCGGTCTCGGAGTTTTGGCACACCGCGTCAGCGCCGACGTCACGTGCAGCTTCCCGCTCGAGGGATGACCAGTCCTAGCGTGATGGCAGCGTACCGTTACCTCCCAGGACCACAACAGATGGCGCTAGTGTCGTCACTCCCTGGCGTGGACTGCCTGTGTTGACATCTGTGTTCGCAGCGGGATGCGGTGGGTGGCGTGACACACTCGACGCAGGACAGCTTCAATGTACTAGGAGACTCAGGTAAGAAGTCGAGCGGCAGACCACTCGCAGTGTTTCCCGGTAGATCGCCATTCTTGATTGGTCAAGATTTCAGCGCTCCCAGCTTGGTAGTATCACTTGAGTGGTTACCATCAGGCCGAGTGCATCACTCGTCATTACTCAGAACTCGGCAGCATATATGTCCATTTGACAGTCTAGGTAAGTAGACAGGTAATGAACGCGTAAATAGGTGTAAGGAGTAAAAGTCTAGGTGGTAAAAGCATTGGAAAACTGTGCTGAGTGTTTGCTCGAGAGAGATCAGCAGCATTGGAAATACCTGGCTGTTTCAGACGTGTCCGGAGGGGGCGGGTGGGCGCATACGCCCTTCTTTCACGTTGCGGACAAGGTCGACCGAACGACCTTGACCGGTCGCCGTACGGCTCCCTGCCACGTGAGCGAGCAGGCCGGTTGGGTGGTAGCGTGCAGGAATGGACTATGCGACTACTTTTGTTTTCCGGAGCGTAGTCTAGAATTGCCCAGTATTTCAACCCCGAAGATCATCGACCTTAGTTGAAAGTTGGAAGCAAGGATACAAAGAAACTCCGAGGGTAAGAATTATACAAAGACGGCTTTAAAATAAAACGAACACTTTCTGCCTTGGAGGAGCAAGGCAAATTAAATCATTACCACAAAATTCAGGTAAGTGTTTTGGATGCAAACACAGTTTAGTTCTGAAGAAGTAAAAGCATGACTTGAAATTTGATCTGGAGAGGGTTTTTGTCGAAAACATGCGAGGTGATGCTGTTTTCCCATCTGACAGGCAGTGAATTAGCCCAGGTCATTGCAAGGCTGCATCGGAGATGTATTTGGAATTCAGTGTTCCAGATACATCCAGATACATGTAAAGACAAACTAACAAGAATATTTGGGCGGTACATGTGTTTCGGGGGTCAATTTTCAAAGCTCGCTAAACGATGAGGAACTCTATTGACTTCATATTTTCCTAATTCGGATATTTCCCCTTGATGATCACGAAGTGAACCACGCTAAGCTGAACGTGAAAATGACCAAGTTACTGACAACGACACGTAAAAGGATGACGGCAGTGGCCAAGTCACCTATAATTATTGTGGCTATAGGGATGTCTACACCAGATGGTTGAGTAATTTTGCGCCAATATTATTATTACTGTACATGGAACACAGGGAGATGTCATCTAGTAGACAAGTGAACAGTTTGTTCATCAAGCTGTAGAGTCTGTGCCCGCTGGCGTCCTTCCAGCGCGTGCGGTCGCCTCCCGGCAGTAGCACCCATACGGGCGCCGCACACAGGATACCATACGGACGCCACACACAGGATACCATACGGACGCCACACACAGGATACCATACGGACGCCACACACAGGATACCATACGGACGCCGCACACAGGATACCATACGGACGCCACACACAGGATACCATACGGACGCCACACACAGGATACCATACGGACGCCGCACACAGGATACCATACGGACGTCATGCACATGTAGCATGGTGAACAAGTCAATAGATAATCGGGCATATATACTGATCCACTTGTTCGTCCAAGGGAAACACAGAAAGCAGCGATGATGCAAGAAATACAAAGTGCGGTTGAGTAACCATTTGTTTTTGGAAAGAAGTTTGGATACAATTTATCTATGAAATGCAAAGAAACATAATGTTCAGCAACTTATTATATTGCAGCTATTGTCGATACGGTTGGCATTTATGACTCTATATTACCCATACATATTTTCATAATGTCGACAAGTTTCGGTTAGCTAACCATATGTTTTTGGAACATGCAAATTACCTTTTAAATGCAATGAAGTACACGTTTCTGAAACATGATTGCGACTATGTTGTAAGGGGTGTCTGCCTTATTAACTCGCCTAATCCTAATCTATTTTGCCCAATATATCTTGTAAGCCGACTTGGTAACTCGGTTGGCTGGAGCGCTGGCCTGCACTGGTCTCCCGTGTCCTGGCAAGACAGAGTTCGAGCTGCCTCACGCGCTCGCATTTAATCCCCGACTGGGAAGGTCAGTCGGCAACTGCCACGACGAAGCCGGGGACGAGCTACCGGGGCCGCCGTGTCGATGCGCTGAGGGTACATCAAACTCTTAACCAAACATCGTTGATACGCCTTCGAACTGAAATTCGAAGATCGGATTGTGCGGCTAAGGTTTACGCAACTTGCTATGCTTAGCAGTATAATCCTAGTCCTTAAAGCTACCTCAGAAGGAATTCTGACTAAGATTAAGAAAAAACCCAACACATTTTCCGAGTAGCGTGATATGCTGATCAATTTCTGCGCTGCACCGCTGTGCCTAACTTAATACCGCCGAGGCCATTTAAGGATGACCTTTAGAACAAACTTTGAACTCACTGGGCATTATAGATTCCCTTCCCAAAGTCGAACGGCGTTTGTCAGCAACGTCCCAGTTGATCGCAGCGCTTCGACGCCCATTGTGGAGACTGTGTGTTTGTTTAGCTCTTCGAGGACTGCCGCAAATTATAATGCGGTGTAATATCACGCAATCAATAATGTGTGCGACGGCATGAAACAGAGAATTGGCTCGCATACAGAAGCAGTTATTTGTACAGCAAATGACGGCATTGAACATTACCAACGTATTCCTAACGCACTCTTCTGACTTTGACTCACGCGTCGTATGCTCATGCAGCAGCAGTGTACTCCTGATATTCTGCACGGGGAAAAGTGGTCTAAGAGTAAGTCGCCCGTCTCACAATCGAAAGATTGTGGGTTCGAGTCTCACCTGCCGCTACTCTTCGCCCGCGGCCAATCTGCGCGTGAGATTGACGAAGCTGCATGACTCAACGGTCGATGTGTCGTAAAACAAATAACCACCATCGTTGATATTCCGCACCTTTTCACGTATTCCAGGAAGATGCCCGTAGACCTTACCGCGGTGGATAGACCGATACCGCCGTGCATGGTGTGCCATTGATATCGTGTTGCGATCCTGAATGCGTGGTGCGATTTCCATTCCGCCTGTTCCCCGCATTCATAAAATGCATGCAGTGTAGCCACCTACCAGTCTTGCAATGGATGCAAACCGTTGCAAGACTGAGACCGGACGTTGCAAGTCATTGCAACGTCTGCTTGCCCTGGCAATTGTGGTCTTGTCAACGCCCACGCGGCGGTGTCGTGCCACTAAACTAATCCCACCGATCAGCTGTGCCCCCACCCGAAATTAACCACAGATGTGTGCAGTGCACACCGTCCCTGCATGGACATCGATTGTTCATCCCACGCCATTATCTCCAGTTTGTTTAGCGATAAGAGCGCGCGAAGCTGCTGCACGTTCCATGGCAACCGCTTAATTAAACACGAGTGCAGCTACCACCAGGTGAGGTCACTGTGGTTGGTAGCAGCTGTCTGAGGTTAGCTGACATGTTGCATCTCCCCTCTGCAGGTGTCTGTGCTCGCTGTGACGGGGGTGCGACACAGCAGCTGTCTGAGGTCAGCGGACATGTGATCTCCCCTGGTTGGTTATTTGAGTTTTAAGGCGCATCGACCAGGCTTGATCATTTAGCGCCCGTTGTAATCTCCTCTCCGCAGGTGTCGGTGCTCGCTGTGACGGCGGTGCGACACAAAAGCTGTGTGAGATCAGCTGACATGTTGTGATCTCCTCTCTGCAGATGTCGGTGCTCGCTGTGATGGCGGTGCGACACAAAAGCTGTGTGAGATCAGCTGACATGTTGTGATCTCCTCTCTGCAGATGTCGGTGCTCGCTGTGATGGCGGTGCGACACAAAAGCTGTGTGAGATCAGCTGACATGTTGTGATCTCCTCTCTGCAGATGTCGGTGCTCGCTGTGACGGCGGTGCGACACAAAAGCTCTGTGAGATCAGCTGACATGTTGTGATCTCCCCCCGCAGGTGCCACTGCCGGCAGTGATGGGGGTGCGGCACAGCAAGCACCGCAAGTACCCGGTGCGGCCGGCCGGAGGCGGCGGCGCCGACGCCGGGCGCACGTCCGCTCCGTACGCGCCAGGTCGGGGCGGCTTCGACGAGACGGCCGTGACGCGCAACAACCCGCTGTTCGGCAGCCGGGTGAGCGGCGGCAGCGGCGGCGGCGACGACGGCGACGGCCTGGGCGTGTACCAGACGTACGGCGGCGGGCAGGCGGCGTCGGCCGAGTGCGAGGACCTGGACCAGCCGCTGCGGCCCGAGGAGCGGCTGCGGCGCTCCATCGTCAGGTCGCGCGGCCGCCGGCGCGCCGCCGCCGCCACCGAGCGTCGCGACGCGCTCGACGAGCCGAAACGCAGCGACGACGACGACGACGCCGACGGGCGCGAGCGGCGCCTCGGGACGACGGTGTGGGCGCGCGCCAGCGTGCACTCGTGGGAGGACAGGTCTTCGGCGAGGCGGCCGGACGCGCCGCCCTGGGCGACGGCCGACCCAGCCGGCCTCGAGCCGGACGGCTCGACGCGCGACGACGTCGGTCGAGGCGGGGACGACGACGCCGGCTCGGGGCGCTCGGCGGACGGCGGCGGCGCCGACCCGGTCCCGGCGAGCGCGCCGCGCCAGCCGGAGGAGGACGAGGCCGGCCCGCTGCCCAAGCCGGCGCCGCGCACCCTGTTCGGGATGATGCCCGACGTGGTGGGGCGGCCCGGCGCCGTCACCATCGCGGTCGCCTGGCGGGACGAGCGCGCGCCCGACCGGGCCTCGCTCGACGACCGGCTGGCCGCTCCCCGGCCGTTCGCCGGCGAGTTTGACGGCGAGAGAGGCGCGACGGTGAACGGCGACCCGCCCGACGCCCCCGGCGATGGCGGCCTGGGCTCGCGCCTGCCGGCGGCGGCCGCCTCTGACGCAGGGAGCGCCACCGACGTGACAGTAACGACGCGCACAGGTGGCGACGGTGGCGGCGGCGCCGCGACCATGCAGCCGGCTGTGCGCTGGGAAGACGACCCCGACGACCTGCCCGCCAGACTGGAAGGTAGGATCGCATCCGACTCCGGGTCATCGCACTTTATTCACTTACCCTAAACAAACACTGGATGCTTTGAACCGCACAGCATTTTTCATATTTAATGGAATCATTGTAGAGCCATTTCCGATAAACTATTTGAGAGAACCAGAGATAATCAATTAAAATTTGCTCAAACCAACGAATAAATGTCATGAGGTTTCGCAGCATTTCCACCGAAAAATATGGTAGTGCTATTGACCTATGTACTGAAACAGCCTGTACCGACACCTTAGATTGCATGCTCGACGAGGTATGCTACGTTCGGAAATTTTGAATTCGAGTTGTGATTTCATGTATGAAGATTCATTGTATTATATACATGTATTCATGTGATTTCATGTATTCATGAAGGTTGATGATGGCAAAGGTGTGCATAGTACGCCATTTGTATAATCGGGAAACCATACCGTTGCGAAATTGGTATTTTCATGGCGATCTCAATTCTCTCCGTTATTCGACTTACCACGCAGGGAATCCTAGCTATACCTGCCGTAGACATGCTCACAATAGCTTAGCGACAACCAAGCATCCTGGCAGTGATAAACATCACTCAAAGCAGCGATGAGCGCCAAATTACCGAACCAGAGGTGAACAAAACAGACTAATTTGCAGTCTTTGCCGACGTTCGTGTGCCACGAATTCCAGCCCGGCACCCGTGAGATGGCCGGTTTACCTGTTACCTTGATGTGACCAGATCAGGTGCCGGGCTTACCTGTTACCTTGATGTGACCAGATCAGATGCCTGGTTTACCTGTTACCTTGGTATCATCAGATCATGCGCTTCATATCCGATTTTGTTTTGTGCCTGGGGTGATCGGTGAACATGCAAATCAGATCAGGTCAAAGTTCTTCTATATCCTCGCAAAAAATCGAGGCTGCACATTTTGGGCGCAAACGCTTCCAAAAATGCAAACGGCATACACCTTGAAATATTATTGCGATGTTCGTCGATGATTTACGGAGGTGATGACGTACTCAAGCTTCATTTTAAAGTGCCAACCATGTGTGTAGTTGGTTGGTTATTGGTTTTTACGACACATCGACCGTTCAGTCATGTAGCGTCGCCAATCTCTCACGCCGATTGGTCGCGGGCGAAAAGTAGCACCATGGGTGCAGATCAAGTCAAGATGCGATCCCGCATTTGAAAACATCATATAATGGCGATTAATGCCACTGCTTCTAACCACTCAGGTAAAATCACAGGATATCGGATTCAAGACCTCAACTAGTCTTAGATGTCGTATCAAGCTGAGCAAAGGCCATACAAGGTCATCATAAACACATCACCTTTAATGACATTGGAATAGTACGAACACAACGTCCGGATATCAATTCAGTCATCTATCAGTTTAAGTCGTACACAACATGCTGCTTTAATCCGTAATGCCATGCCAAGATTCGATATCAGAGGTTGACGGTGCCACCGAGTTGTGACGTCATATACCACACCCAGTCGACACCGTCACCTACCGAGTTGTGACATCATATACCACACCAGTCGACACCGTCAGCCGCCGAGTTGTGACATCATATACCACACCAGTCGACACCGTCAGCTACCGAGTTGTGACATCATATACCACACCAGTCGACACCGTCAGTCACCGAGTTGTGACATCATATACCACACCAGTCGACACCGTCAGCTACCGAGTTGTGACATCATATACCACACCAGTCGACATCGTCAGTCACCGAGTTGTGACGTCATATACCACACCAGTCGACACCGTCAGCCGCCGAGTTGTGCGCCATTATGGCTGCGACGTTATGATATGGCGACATTAACAACCGCCACTCAGGGAAATGGCTCGTCGGATGGACGGAGGCATGATGTGCATCACTGCAGTTGGACCTCGCGACCCACGACGGGCCTTCATGGTCCGGGTTGCCTTAGTCACACCCACAGCGATAGCAAGCGAGGACAAACAAGCCCAACCCCTCGGCAACATTCACCACGCAGCTAGATAATATCAATTATATCTCTGCGGAATGACTTTCATTTCACGAATTGATCGGATATCTTGGCTCGTCTCTTTCGGCTGTCTTCAACGCTGATAAGAAGCAACCATTCTTCCCATAGGCGAAGTGTCCACAAGCGTGATACATCCTTCACATCTGCAAATGCGACTTGGTTACAACAGCTCCTTCACTGCTCGTACGCATAGCTGCCGAGCCGGGCGCTGCATGACCTCTGCAGTCGATGCGCCCTTAAACCCCAATAACCAACCTAGCTGCCGAGCTACGTCATACCACAACAGGGCACACAGGAGACAAAATAACTGCAGTGAGGCTAGAGTTAGAGTTACTTCTGGCCTTCCGGAAGGTACCCTGCGCCACCTTCTTATGGTGCTGGGACTTGCATGAGACATAAAGGTGCTGAATGGAGGCAATTACATACATTTTCTGTTAAAAAAGTTGTATTCGCCCCCACCAATCATTTTCGAAAAGTTGTGCGCATGGCTAGAATCTGAGGTACATTAATAGGATATAACACATGTTTTTTATTACTATGTGTGGACAATATCATTACAATAAAAACAACCAACGTAAATAAAATACCGTTTCACCACACATAATTATAAATCATGCGAATAAAGCCATGAGCCATAAATTGCAAATGCTTGCAATCTCTGTGGTCATGGTAGTACACCGAAGGGTAGCAAAAATGTAATTAAAATCCTTCGATGAACTAGATGAACGTCAGTAACACATCATTAAGTCATAAGGTTCAGACATAATAAGAGTCACGGGGCCCATCCGCGCTAGGTCTGAAAAGGGAAGATACGCAAAAGCCTGAACAAAGATGCACCCATCACTCCAACCAATACCACACCCAAAATTCGGGGACGAGTGGCCTAGGAGTAAGTTGCTCGTCTCACAATCGAAAGGTTGTGGGTTCGAGTCTCACCCGTCGCTACTCTTCGCCCGCGACCAATCGGCGTGAGAGATTGGAGACGCTACATGACTTGACGGTCGATGTGTCGTAAACCAATAACCAACCAACAACACTCAAAATTCCCAAGAAACTATCCAGCAACACTCAACCCACACATCAATACCTATCTACCATATCTATTCACTCGGATGCAATAAGTACATTTCACAAAGGTACTTTCACATGTTCGCAAGCAGATGAATGCCCTTATCCTATTCACTCGATCGCGCGTAACACAAACGTGAACCGAGTGCCCTACCAATCATTTTTATTCTTCACCAATGCCGGCTTAAAGGGGAAAACTTTTCCATGCATGCTGCAGTGTCAACTATTGAAGGATGCAAGACATAATGCTTAGGTCATAGGTCATAAGTGCTCATTTATTTTGTAAGTAGCTTCCATCTCTGCCTTCATGGAAGGTCATGCGAAGGTCAGGCAGGAGCGACAACTTCAAACTCACCCAGAGTTCTCGCTGTTCGCCAGAATAAGCTCAAAGCTCAAACAATAGACAGTAGGCTAGGTGCCTCAGCTATACTTTGACGCTGAAAGAAGCAACATTCGGTAAGAAAAGGATCTCGCCTGGATGTGGATCGCCTGGAAAAGGATGTGCCTAAAACTCGCACGCCTCAGGTGCTTTCCAACACTGTGTGAATGTGGTCTACAGTCGTGCGTGGCGGTGGTATCACATCTTGACGCCCGGAGGACCAGCGTTAGGTGCGAGAATGATGTGCTGATGTGATGATGTGATGAGAATGATGTGTGAATACACTACACACCTCTGCTACATTCGAACATGGTAACACCGAACGATGTGGTGTTCTGCGGTGCGTGATGGGCCTAAGCTGAGGGTTGTTGTGAATAACGCGACTCGAAAAATGCAGCCACGTTGAGGGCGTCAGTTTTTGAACAACATTGGAGCCCAATGCATGCAATCAATGGGATGGCAGAAATCGATTGAGGTTCGCCCACAGGGGCCCATATTGAATTATAAATTCTTATTGGATGTGCGAGCCAACATTGGGTGGCACGATGGCCACAAATATGTACTAAGTCGATACCCATATGTATATTGAGCTTTTTTTCTTTCAGATTTAGATTGGTTTTGGCAGGCTTCTTGGTGCCTTAAGTTTGCTGGGAGATTTGCATCCAATGCGATGATATAATACGATATACACTTATTAGAGAATGAATCTACATGTCGATGCCTCTTCTGTGGCCATTGGTAACCTCATTGCAAAGCTAGCCTCTGAAAGGTATCCGAGGAATCACGCCAGTCTCATGCACTTTTTTCTGTCAGTCAGAAGTCATTTGTATATTGGTTGGATGGGTCGTTTTCTGTTGGTTGTAGGAGTCGTTTTTTGTTAGTTGGAGTGGCCATTTTTCTGTTAGTTGGAGGGGTCATTTCTCTCTTAGTTGGAGGGAACATTTTTCCGTTAGTTGGAGGCGTCATTCATCCTACGGTCTCCATCGGATGTAATCGATATATTTCGCAAAAGTTTCTGTTCGTAAGCATGCGCATGTCACACAAATACCAGCGGTAACTCGCGTGGATCCCACGTCGCATCGACACACCACTGGCCGATCTGTACTTTACAGTGATCGGCCGGCCCACTGCGATCAGCTGGCTGTTCTGAAATATCACCTCTCAATGGGAGTGGTTCCTGCAGCCGCTAATATCGTACCGACGGACGAGCTCTCGAGTACTTCAGAGTTCCAACTTTATGAAAATGTTGCCGAGCTTGATTTCCGGTCCCAATCATTGCGCAGAAACCTCACCACAGGCGGACCGATATAGGATTTCCCCTTCATTTTGATGCTCAGTATACAGATGTCAATTATTAGTCAGATATTCCAACAGGGAGCTCAATTATGTTGGGTGTGACCACCTACAAATGATCTTGAAATATTTGACACTAAATATAGGTCAGTATATATATATATATATATATATATATATATATATATATATATATATATAAAAAAAAATGGTACGAGCAGCTGGACAGATTTGCAGCCATGTGCCGCGAAATGTTTTCGGAGCGCAGATGCTGTGCCGCCCGTCAAGCGACATTAGTTAGCATTAGCCGTATGAGGTGACTGTAAAAAAAGCAGTATCGGTGACCTACACCCACCGACATATGTTAACACGCGCCCTGGAGGGCCTCGGAAAATTACGCGCACTGGAGGGGCGGATTCCGCCCCCTACGATATCGGCTCCTACTGGGGCGAGAGCAACGAAATTCGCAGGGTGGATGGGCACGATAGTGAACTCTATTGTATGCAAATTTCATGACCTTAGTCAGTATCGTCAAGGTCAAATGAGGTCAAAATACCAAAATTTTCTGTTTTTGCGTGGATTGGCTTCTCATTGTTATGGATCGCTGTGATTGTGTTTAAATGATCCACAATTGGCATTAATGATGTTTTGGACATTACTAATAATGCAATACAGGTGCCAGATCCGGAATTTGACCTCAGGTCACCTATATAGGGGCACTTTAGCAGGTCATTATCTGCTCCAGTTACCGGAACCGGGCTGCCCACCCGACTGCTCCGTTGGGCGGTTCGGCACAATCGGCTTCGCAAGGAAAGGAGTGAAATGCATGAATAAAGTATGGACACGCTTAGGCACACAATGACAAACAGTAGATTTCTGGATGTGTAGGGAGTAGCATGTAAAGTGACATCAATCGAATGGCAGTCATTTGCATTTATGACACATTCCAGTTGGCCAAGTTTGGTTCCATTAGCCTGTCATGAACTTGACCTGACTTGACCTCGGCGACCTAACATGACTTTAAAATTGCATAACATAATAAAATGCATCAAACAAGTCGCTTGTGTTGTCATGACCAGTTCCCTTTTGCCAATATACGGGAAGCGCATCAACTCCGAGTTTTGTGGTCTGGCGCTGCGAATTGTTTTTACTTTAACGGCCGCTAACGTGAAACGTTTTGGGCAGATTTTCACTTTTCTTGCTTTAGACAATACGCCGGTCATTTTCAAGTAGGCATGCAAAACATGGCATATATCTGCCGGGACAAGATGGAGTTATGTACGAAAAATCGGAGGGGTGGGCAGACTTCGCCATCCTCCCTCCAGGGCGTATGTTAACCTGTCATAAACTTAACCTGACTTGACCTCGGTGACCTGACGTGACTTTGAAACAATATAGCATAACAATGTACATCAAACAAGTCGCTAGTTTTGCCAAGAACACTTCCTTTTTGCCAATACACGAGAAGCGCATCAGCGCCGATATTTGTGGTCTGGCGCTGATAATTTTGGTTTACTTTAGCGACCCCTAACTCGAAAAAAGTTCGGCCAATTTTCATTTTTCTTACTTTAAACAACGCACCGGTCATTTATAAGCAGGTGCACAAACAATGGCGTATATCAGTCGGTAAAATCTGGAGTTGTCTACGAAAAACCGGAGGGGTGGGCGGATTTCGCAACCCCCTACAAGGCGCCTATTAAATGTCACCATTTTTTTTAAATATAATTTTTTAATTTAATTATAAATTTAATCCGAGTTGTTGTTGGGGTGGCTTGAGGAGCCAAGGTTATATTGCTAAGCAGAGCTTGTTGCGTGAACCCTGGCCCCACCACCCGATTCATGAACTCCAGTTCAACGATAGAATTTAGACCGAAAGTTGAACGTGCCGCCAATGCACCGACACGGCCGCCCGATAGCTCGCCCCCGGCCTTATCGGGCCAGCTGCCAACTGACACTCCCGGCCGGGGGGCTAAATGCGAGCGCGCGAAGCGACTCGAACCCTGTGTTGCTAGTACAGGGGAGACAAGTGCATGCCAGCGCCCTAACCAACTGAGCTACCGGTGCGGCACATTTTATGCTGTTGTGATAATTTTGTGATGACATTATCATGCTATGTTGCTGTGACAACTCTATGTTCACTTGACCACTTTTGTTGAAGTTATCATGTTATGTTGATGTGACCACTTTATGTTTATGTTACCACTTTATGTTCATGTTACCACTTTATGTTCATGTTACCACTTTATGTTCATGTGACCATTTTATGTTGATGTGACAACTTTCTGTTCCTGTTACTGTGTTGTGTTGGTGCGACGACTTTATGTTGATGCTATCATGTTACTTTGCTGTGGTCACCTTATGTTGATGCTATCATGTTATGTTGATGTTATCATGATATGTCGACGCAATGTTTCGCCACCGATGGGCGACCATGCTAGCAATCGTGCCAGCCTTTGACCAGTTCACAAATAATCACAAAATCACTTGTTACTTCTAGAATTACATGCATTAGGCAGGTCACTCTGCAAGCACGGCTACCCGCTCCCAGGTGGCCTTGGGTGTCCCTGCATGCTCATTTTCCTTGTGGTGTTGTATGGGCACTTTAGGGCTCGTCGGCTAATACATTCGTCATGTTGCGCCACCTAGTTTTCCATTGGTGAGGCCCAAAGTAGCCACCAACACCTTGCACGTCCTCTGTTGGTGGCGCAGTACTCTGCGTCTGAGCACTCTCACAGGTGTGGTGTAGCCATCAATACCTTGCACGTCCTCTGTTGATGGTGCAGTACTCTGCGTCTGAGAGCTCTCATTGTGGTGCGGACAGGTGTGGTGCAGCCATCAATACCTTGCACGTCCTCCGTTGGTGGTGCAGTACTCTGCGTCTGAGAGCTCTCACCATGGTGCGAACAGGTGTGGTGTAACCATGAATACCTTGCACGTCCTCTGTTGGTGGTGCAGTACTCTGCGTCTGAGAGCTCTCACTGTGGTGCGGACAGGTGTGGTGGAGACGAGTCGCGACCCGCGAGGCCTGCGCTGGCTCCGACAGCACGTCAGCATCCGACACCACGCTCTGCTGACCGCCGACCTGAAGATCGACCTGGCCGGGGTCAAGGTTTCCCCGGCTCCGGAGACGGGCCAGAGGCTGGTCATCAAGCTGTGTCGAGGGACGATTGTCGAGCTCTTTCTCAGGGTGAGTTATTGCGCTCCTATTCCTCAGAGTCCGTCGGTTTTTTCTCGGAGGCCTTTTTTCGTTTAGCGGTGTCCCGTGCCGGTGCGATTTGGGCCATTTAGAAGATTGCCTTCTGTCTGATGTTCGTGCGCTGCAGGGTTATCGTCGACGAGAACTTTTCCTTTTGCCGGCGCCAAATTTACGAGTGGGCTTTTTGTGTCTGAGAGCAGTATATCACGCGGTTCTCGTCATCGACCGCGGCAGCGACTCGGCCGACTGTGGAGCGCTGCCTGCGACGAAACTTTGTCGACAACTTGTCTCCACTCGGGCTCCGAGAGTTCGACGGCGAGTGGCGAATTGTGAACTGCGTGGCCGGATGTCGCGTTGGAGCTGGAAAATCTGGCCGGTGGACGATAGCTTCAGCCGCCGGTACCGCCATCATCTCGGCGGATCGGCCGCACTAGCGTCTAGCGGGCCGCACCGTCGTCAGTCTGACGGATCTGCCGCACTATCGTCAGTCTGACGGATCTGCCGCACTATCGTCAGTCTGACGGATCTGCCGCACTATCGTCAGTCTGACGGATGGCCGCACTATCGTCAGTCTAGCGGATGGGCCGCACCGTCATCAGTCTAACGGATGGGCCACACCATCGTCAGTCTAGCGGATGGGGCTCACCGTCATCAGTCTAGCGGATGGGGCTCACCGTCATCAGTCTAGCGGATGGGCCGCACTATCGTCAGTCTAGCGGATGGGCCGCACTATCGTCAGTCTAGCGGATGGGCCGCACTATCGTCAGTCTAGCGGATGGGCCGCACTATCGTCAGTCTAGCGGATGGGCCGCACTATCGTCAGTCTAGCGGATGGGCCGCACTATCGTCAGTCTAGCGGATCGTCTGCACCGTCATCACCTCGGCGGATGGGCCGCACTGCCACTATCCCGATAGATCGGCTCTACGTGCATTTGATCCAACGACCCTGCATGCATTGTAGCGCTGTGATTATTTTACGTAGCTCTAAGTTCGCACGGGACAGCCCAGTCAAGTTGTATTAATACGGCAGAATATAAATGGTGCGCAGCCTCGTCGCGATTGAAGTGCATTTAGCGGTGAAGTTGTCAAAAAGTGTGAATTTGAATGAACTTATTTTTCACCGCGCTGATAACGAGTAGCCCGAGTTTCCACGCACCTACACGCATCGCAGGCTCTCTTGCCCATTCTGAGCCCTCGGATGCCATATGCATCCATTTCCGTTACGAATTGGTGATGCTCGCTTTCGTCATGTGTCTACGACCGAGCCCCGTGCTTGTGGCGCCACCCATTGAAGCCATACCAACTTCCTACTGAATCGCATGTCAGCATCCAGCTTTATGCAGCCATGCTCAATACCTGCCATGGCAAAGGTCTGTCGTAGTTATTGCCAACTTATAATCAAGTTTCTAAGCAATGCTATTTTTCTCCTTCCTTGAAATCGCAATTCTCAATTGAGCTTCAACTGGTGACAGTCATCGCTATTACCAGGCTGGAGACTACCTTGAGAGTCTGTTGCTGAAATTATGTCTGCTTTTGCTTCCGGTGCTTTTTTCTTTTCTTCCTGGTCGTTTTGCCATCTCCTTTTTGGTCCTCGCTATTGCTATTGACACAGCAGTTGCCACCGCCGCCGCTTCGCCACGGCTGCTTTTGCAGAAGGGATGCTGGCATAGTGGTAGGCAATTGAGAGTCGGAAGCCTTTGACAGTGATCAACCGATTGATTTATAATTTAATAACGATGCACCCTGGGCATGTTGCAGGGTCCGGGTAGCAGCTCTTTTGCAAAATCTGCAGGGCGAATGTGGCGTCGGTGAGCGTGGCGACTGCAATGACAGTGACAATAGTTACGATGCGAAAAGACAAAACGAGCAGGAAGAACAGAAAAGAGCACGGAAAACAACAGCAGCCACAATTTCAGAACCAGAATCTTGAGCTAGTCCTCAGCCGCGTTGTGGTGATGGCTGGAACAAGTCGAAGCTCAATTGAGGGTGAAGGTCAGTTGGAAAAGGCGGAAGGAAGACTATAACATGATTTCGAAACTTGATTATAAGCTCACAATTTATTATATACCCTTTGGCGTGGCTGCACGGGCATTGCAGAACCAACTGGATGCTGGAATGAGCTCCAGTAGGAAGTTGTCATTCCTGTCCATAGATGGCACCACGAGAGCAGGGCTCGGAAGTAAACATAGGACTTGAACAACACCACCAATTGTTTGCCCATCCCGTCTCGGGGGAGGGGATTTACACCCCTAATATTTTCCGCAGATGGTTAAAAAAACGACACACGGCAACGAGCCGAAATTTGTCATACCCTTTTCCACATCAGCTTGGCATATTGTATGAAAATTTTGAGGTCAGATCACCTACTGTCAATGGGTTTGTCAAGGTCAAGTGAGGTCACCTCCAAAAAAGTTCAAGCGGTCGTCACGCTTTAACGGGTGAAGATATTTTAATGAAAATTTCAGTGGTTGCCTATCTTTTAGAGATGCAACGAAGTGCATACGAGACACTTTTGAATTTTGTTTATTTTTTAACGTCTTTTTGGTTTTTCATTATTTGCCCATTAGGACAAAATCGAAGATCCTGGCTAAAGTAAGTACTTTCTATGAGATTGCGGGTAAAGAAAATGTAAGACGTTCAGTGTACCAGGAGGTGCTAAATTGACATGAAAAGTAACGATAAAATGTAACCTTTATCGTTACTTTTGATATCGACTCAGCACCTCTTGATATATTGAAGGTTGTATATTTTCTCTGCACGTAACGTCTAAAACCCAGGAGCATCTAAAGGCCATTCTTCGTTGCATTGAACACCTTTTATGAGGGCAAGCGGACTTAAAACAACGTTCTCCGGTCCTCTCTACTTATTGGAAGAAGAAAAGTTCAAGAAAATGAAAAACCGTAAGAAGTTAAAAATTTCCCACACTGAAAATGCTAATTTTTGGTTCGGCGAACATCTTAGGGCTATGGTCGATTTCGTCTTCATTTTCCAATACTAAGTACGTTTTGTTTTTTAAATCACTCCAAGTATGGGCGTTAAATGACCTTGTTTGCGCGCCCTTAACCAATAATCAATCAAATCACTCCAAGTGAACTCCCCAGAGACAAAAACGTCAGTCGTGACGGATATATACTCCCCTAGTGGCTTCACGATTTTGTGGTACAATTTTGAGGTGGTTTCTGGCCTTACATGTTGAGTGCTTTCCGGTGACAGCACTTTCGTCTTTGTGCGACACTTGGTTTAGATATTAGAGGGCGGCATAAAGTGACCCCGCACTCATCACCCCCACTCGAGACGGGGTGTGGGGATCTGAACGGAAAGGCAGCACGGAAAGACGGCAAAAGACGGGGTTAGTGGATATGGAAGACGATGGCGCCAGTGGACCCAGAAGGGTCAGGGCAGTGTGTAATGCATGTATGTGGGCATGAACTTGGGCCATGCGTCTTGAGTGCGATGGAAAAGTGAAAAGTTCATTAGAAATCCACCATTTTTGACAACTTCAGCTGCGATGGGCACGGTTCAACATTCAGCAATCGCGACCAAACTTCACACGCTGAGCCGTATTAGCATAACTTGGCGGGATGTAGCCTCTTGCGAGCTCGAAATTCAATACAATATAACAACCCTAATGCATTCTGACTACACAGGTTGATATATGCCATCAGTCATAGCATTTTTACAGTTACGGACATTTTAAAGACTCGGTCATCAGTTATAATCTAGCTAAACGCTATTTTATATTTTATCAGCAACCCATTTTCACACTAGGCCTATCTCGGTTCGGTACCGGACCGAGAAAATGCATCATAAACAGCGTATTAGTGTCGCTCAGTCCTGCCGGGCTCATCAGGCATTCCGCAATTAAATTTCACAATCATATGCGGGTGCCGCGGTAGATCAGTTGGTAGAGCGTCTGACTCTTGGTCGTAAGATTGCGAGGTTCGAATCTCACAACCGCCGACATTTACCGAGTCCACCCGCGATCAATCGGCGTGAGAGGCTGCCGACGCTATATAGCCTAACGGTTGAATGCGTCGTAAAAGAACTCAAGGTTCTTCTTCACAATTCCATGCATTCCAAATCACAAGCATAACTAGCTTCCGCGTCTGACGGTCTGGGTAAAACTCGCCTAGAAATCCAACAAAGGCCGCGTCGCCGCTCTCCGCAGCGGCGCATGGCCGGCGCCAGTGTGACAACGTCCGGCCCATTGTGGCGACACGTGTCGCCGTGTGACGTGACGCTCTGGCCGTCACGGAGCGCGTGGCTCCAGAACTGCGACAGCGCCCCGGGCAGGAGTCTCGGCGGCGCTCGCCGGTACATCGCCGTCTCCCGCTCCGCGACTCACTGATTAGTCCGCGGCACCACGCCGACAGCCACGTGTGGAATCAGCTGATGCACTGGCTCTGATGGGTAGATGATGCCCACCCAAAGGTCCCGGGTTCGACACTAGCGCCGCTCGGGACATTTCCCGATCCCGCGGCCCACCGGCGAAGCAGTTTGGGCGGCGCCATTAGCCGTGAATGTGCATAAAGTGCGTCGTGAACCACCCAATAAACAAACAAACAAAATAGATAATGCCCACCCGATTAGCTCTGGCCATTTCCATGGGACGGAAGAGGCGCAGGAAAGCGTAGGGAAGGAAGGATAACACGAATGGCGTATGGCGTGTAGGGCAGAACGAGATGAGTGGACATCGTTGGGGAATCTCGAGTAATATCGTGCTCCATCATCATGTCAAACCAATTATTTTCAGATTAACGCAAAAAGTAAAGCGACTTAAGACGATGTACATTCACCGAATTGCTGCCAGAGTTCGTCTGATGAGTTCGTCTGATGTCTGATCTGATGTGATGTGCACTTCTGCCGTTCATAGGTCAGTGCCACTTCTGCCGTTCAAGGTCCAAGGCCACTTCTGCCCTTCATAGGTACGGTAAATTCAAGGGTCGATTTGTTTCCGTAGCGTAGTAGTTACTGGCGAAAAGTTTGTTTCATTCAGGCGAAACATTTAGTTTTGTTGAGAAATGGTCAGTTGGAAATTGTTATGTCCGATGGGAAAGTCACGCAATAGATTTGGAATCGGTGGCGAGAGGGTATTAGATCGAGCTTTGTTCGCGTAAGACCACATGAGTAGCATGGTATTTCTTAAATTCGGAATTAACTTGTAAAGCCCGCTTAAAAATAGTCCACATGTTGGCTGCCTAGAACATTCGTTGATGCGACAAACATTCTTCTGTAATTTTTGTGATCGTCAGATATCAGGAAGTATTGACCTTCGGTTGAATTTAACGTCAAACGGTAGGTTACATCCCATGTCCTATTCAGGGAATATTGATAGGTGGTGTCCGCCCGGATACTTCATTTTGTGTCCTGCTTTTAATGAGCTTGTTTAGGAGATGAACCTTAATCACAATTATTGACGTGAAAAAATTGCGTGCTTCCTTTTCATAGATTCCAATATTGACGTCGAAACTAATTACCGAACCCCCTCCTCCTCTGCAAAATCGCGCACATTGATCACAATCACGGCCGGCTTTCATGATTTCCGAGTGAAAAAGGTGAGGAGCGAGTTGGTGCCTACCAAATATCGCGGTACATTGCTTGTGGATCAAGGCGATTGCGCAGGAACACGCTGCCATCAAGCGTGCACACCACGTATACAGGACACCACGTCTACAGAACACAACGTCTACAGAACACAACGTCTACAGAGCACCACGTTTACAGAACACCACGTCTACAGAACACCACGTGCACACAACACCACGTTTACAGAACCACACGTCCACAGAACCAGACAGCGAGCCCCCATTCCCGCCAAAGGATAGCGGTTGTTCCCAGATGGACAGGATGTGTCCACATTTCTACAGCTGGCAGTACATTACAGCCTCGCAGCCGAGTTTAACGTCGAGTCCACAACTTTACAGCCGAGGGTGATGTCGGGTCCACAGCCTTACAGCTGAGGGCGGCGTCAGGTCCACAACCTTACAGCTGAGGGTGGTGTCAGGTCCACAACCTTATAGCCGAGGGTGATATCAACAACATTACATCCGAGGGTGATATCAGGTCCACAACATTACAGCCGAGTCAAACGCAAGACGCGCAGGATATATGCTCATCTTGTAATGCTGCGTTATGCCTTGCTACCTGAACTGTATGGAACTGCACAATAACACTGCCCAGGGTGCAGCCGGGTATGCACGCGTTTGTCCTGTGAATACCTAATGGATTCGTGATGTGAACTGCATAGCCGGGAGGCCAGAGGTAACGGACTTGCAGTGTATAGAGTACTCGTGACGTATCTGCAATGTAATTTTGAACGTGGACGAGTTATCCGAAAGGAGAATAACCGATAGCTGATAGATCTTAACCGACATGTGCGCAGCTTAGCTTTCTAAGGTGCTCAAAATGCACTGGATGATTGCAGTCGCCTCTGCAGGAAATAAGGCTAGTATTGTGCCCGCCGCAATTAGTGATGTAAACAAGTTACAAGATAGGACCTAATGATAGGACACGTGGTAAAATGCAGGAAGGGATGTTAGGCTAAGCATTCGTGGTGTGTATAGACAAGGATGGACAATTTGCTCATGACAGCCAGTATTTGTGCCTTGGTGAACAATGTAAGGACATCGGGATATGCAAGGATGTACTGATATAAGTATGGAATGATTGAATACATGCAAAATATAAATTCGTATGAACAAAGGAATATGTTCTGGGAAATAATCAGGTCACGTGATATGACGTCATGCCACGTGACTAGCCATCCCCGAGGTCAGGTGGTCGCGTGACCGGTCAGTTGGATAGGGAAGTCACGCTGAATGTTTGTATATGGCGTGCATCCAGCGGTAGGACTGCGGAGCAAAATGACTTGAGACATTGTGGCGTCAAAATGTCCGAATTAATTACATAATCAGATAGTCGGGGTCCTCTGTAGACTGTTGCACTCATCCCCACTGTGTCCAATTCCTAAGAAAGATATCACTTGTTCTGAAATTTCTCCACCTCCGCGAAATTTGGAGGAAGCAAGGCTTACACATGTACTCCAGGGCCAATCATATATGAATTTGCATTATAAAGCACATGAATAACAAAATATGACCTAATGACCGCTATTGATTGAAAGTCTGTCTACACATCCCCAATTCAAGCCGGAAAAATATAATGTTAAATTTCATGCTATGTGAATCAAGTAAAAATTGAGCAATGCATCTTCAGAAGGCAGCAAAGTCAAGGAGCCTGGCTATCGTAGAACACGGACAAAAGTTGCTCTCGTATTGGTTTCGGTTATAATTGGGTAGGGGCATAAACAATAATGTATTTTTATTGTACAGCGTTCTGCTTCCCTGTCCCATTTCACAAATACACTGCATAGTCTGCAAAGCTTCCCAGCTTTTAGCGTGCAAAAATTAACATATGGTACACACAATACAGCTCTTGTTTGTAGCCTCCGGAAGTATAGTGGTAAAGTCGCAAATTATTTCAGCGTACCTACGGCAGCTTGCTGGAACTCATGGAACCCATTATATTATTGCCTGTATCGCTCTGTTCCAAGAGAAGCAAACAAACCTTGCCAGCGATTGTTATCCCAAATGATCATATTACAAATAGCCAATGTCAGTGATGGCTATCACAGCTGTGCATCACACGTAGGTATGCCCGTGATGGTCATCACACATGACGAATCCAGTGATTTTCATCACAGATACAGTGCAACATGGATTTGATGGAGGTTGTTGGATATTGCTCAGCCCTCTACCGTGATGGTGATATCGGCTGTTGCCGACGTGTGTGTTGGTGTGTGTGGGGGGGGGGGGGGGTGTGTGTGGTGTGTGTTGTGTGTGTGTGTGTGTGTGTGTGTGTGTGTGTGTGTGTGTGTGTGTGTGTGTGTGTGTGTGTGTGTGTGTGTGTGTGTGTGTGTGTGTGTGTGTGTGTGTGTGTGTGTGTGTGTGTGTGTGTGTGTGTGTGTGTGGGTATGTGTGTGTGTGTGTGTGTGTGTGTGTGTGTGTGTGTGTGTGTGTGCGTGTGCCCCATGTTTAGCAACGCCATACCTAATTGCGCGGAGAACATACCATACACCAACACATATGGTTGAGCACGCTCGAGATTTATTCAATGGCCGCGTTTGCTAGCACGATCAATAGCGAATCCAAGCACGATAGTGGAGATGTTTTTCTTTGCATTGTGGCACGTTTTGGTTGGATTTCAAGCCATCAGCCAAATTGCATTTGGTTAACTCCTCACGCACGCAGTTTAAACGTCCTCGAATTGAAGAGAGATACTGTGAAAAACAAGAATAACAACACTGAAAAGAATAATTTCTGTGCAATTAGAAAATTGAACACCGACGTTCCCTGCTTCGTGATGGAGGTTCTCGCTTTTACATTGGCTGGTGGCCAATGCCCACATAGTACAATTCTTTAAATCCCGAGGTAGGCTGCTGGGACATTGTAGGCGACCCCTCACCCCCCCCCGCCCACCGGTACAGTGTCGGCTCCTAGTTGGTCGACGCCGTGACGTCACGGGCGCAGCGCCGTGACCTCGTCGCCCAGCCAGCTGTGACGGCGCCACGGCCGGAGTCGTGACGTGACGCCGGCCCTGACGGCAGGGTGTCACACCGCCCGGCACAGTGTCACACCGCCCGGCACAGTGTCACACCGCCCGGCACAGTGTCACACCGCCCGGCACAGTGTCACACCGCCCGGCACGGTGTCACACCGCCCGGCACAGTGTCACACCGCCCGGCACAGTGTCACACCGCCCGGCCCAGTGTCACACCGCCCGGCACAGTGTCACACCGCCCGGCACAGTGTCACACCGCCCGGCAGTGTCACACCGCCCGGCACAGTGTCACACCGCCCGGCACAGTGTCACACCGCCCGGCAGTGTCACACCGCCCGGCACAGTGTCACACCGCCCGGCACAGTGTCGACCTTACGCCGGCGCACACGTGTCAACCACAGTGTAACCGCCGCACACGGTGTCGACCTTACGGCGGCGCACACGGTGTCGACCTTACGACGGGCCGCACACGGTGTCGACCTTACGGCGGGCCGCACACAGCGGCGGGCGGTGACAGGGCCGCCACCCTGCCGGGCTCACTGTAGAGACGGTGAAGACTTCGGGGCAGTGACGTGACGGTGACGGTGAAGACTTGGGGCGGTGACGGTGACGGTGACGGTGACGGTGACGGTGACGGTGAAGGTGACGGTGACGGTGACGGTGACAGTGACGGTGACACGGTGACGGTGACGGTGACGGTGACGGTGACGGTAGTGACAGTGACGGTGACAGTGACGGTGACGGTGACGGTGACGGGACGGTGACGGTGACGGTGACGGACAGTGACAGTGACGGTGACGGTGACAGTGACAGTGACAGTGACAGTGACAGTGGCAGTGACAGTGAGTGACAGTGACAGTGACGGTGACGGTGACGGTGACGGTGACGGTGACGGTGACGGTGACGGTGACGGTGACGGTGACGGTGACGGTGACGGTGACGGTGACGGTGACGGTGACGGTGACGGTGACGGTGTCGGTGACGGTGACGGTGACGGTGACACCGCAAGTGTCGCAGAGAGCCACTATGCCACTGCTGCTCCTGGCGACTGGTCTACTGATTGTGATAGCTGCCTTACACTGGCGCCAGCGCCTACTTCTCACGGTAAGGACCGCGGGGATGAGTAGCCTAGTGGTAAGTTGGTCGTCTCACAATCGGGAGGTTGTGGGTTCGAGTCTCACCTGTCGTTACTCTTCGCCCGCGAACAATCGGCGTGAGAGATTGGCGACGCTACATGACTCAACGGTCGATGTGTCGTGAGACCAATAACCAACAAACCAACAGCGGTTAGGACCGCCTTATAACCCTACCTCTGTGAACCTATAACAACCGCCTGATACCTCGATCGCATGCGAGCCGATGTCGTCGAAGAATTACGGCGAATACCGACGAGAATAACATCGAATGCGGGTAAACCGCTGTGGCTAAAGGACGTAGTCTTAGGTGTACGGTGGGACGGGCATCATTTTGCCATCAAAATGGGACGTCGTCATTGTCACCCCACCGTACGGCATGACGCCGCGATGACAGCAAGCCGACCGGAGTGCCGGCCCAGCGCCTGGACTCCGGTCTAGAAAGCCGCACGGCTAGAAAGCCGCCAAGGTATACTGAGTTTGAATCACGCCGGACGCGCGCTATATCACCGGATTGGTAGAGTGATAACTTTGACAGTTAGCATTATTTGGTACTTGTGTGATTTCGATGCGTTCACGACTGCTAAACTTTGGGCTAACTTCATCATGTTTCCACTTGGGAAATACGGCAGAACTGTGGAGTAAGACGCTACCTAAAGTTCAGTGTTAAGTCCGTGGAGATGACATTATTCGCAATCGACGGTCAATGTCACATTTAGCCAACCAGCCTCAGTGCTCTTGCTTCGTCATAATCTGACCTCAGTCTTCTTGGTAAGGTTACCATCTGACCACAGGCTGCTAGGTCAAGTCACGGTCTTCGTTTTGTCTGGCGAGTCACCGACTGACACCAGTTCTCTCGATTGGGTCAGTAATGGGCGCAGTTTCCTAGTAAAGTTAGTGGCCCTGTTTGATATATGTACCGCAGTTTCTCCAGTGGAATCAGTGACCCCGTGTGGTCTGTGTATTGCAGTTTTCCCAGTGGAGTCTATGACCCCGTGTGTTCTGTGTGCCGTAGTTTTCCCAGTGGAGTCTATGACCCTGTGTGGTCTGTGAACTGCAGTTTTCACAGAGGAGTCTATGACCCTGTGTGGTCTGTGTGCCGCAGTTTTCCCAGTGAAGTCATTGGCCCCATGTGGTCTGTGTGGTCAATGACTGATGTGGTACTGTCACCGCCAGTCTGCTATTTCACTGTACTGCCGCTAGAACAGCTGCTTCGTCACCATGCAGCTCGTGTTCTATGGCACTCCTCCCAAGAGGGTGTAACTTTGCATGCTTTCGGGAGAGCACGTGCCGCCGCCCTCCCACAACATTGGCTTTGCCTTCACAGTAATTTGAACTTGAACACGAAACCTATGTGGTAACCCCCGCAATACATTTGGGCCCGCCCATTACGTTGAATGTATTGGGCCCTCGCAATAATTTTCAAGAACCTACACCTATGCCTGCTATCGCTTCACCTGCTGTGAATCTGTCCTCACTGGTGCGACGGCTACCGGTCGAAAATGCTCAATTATGTATGGTACACAAATTAAGTTTCACTATAATTTCCCAGGAATTGTTCAGCCTCAAGCTAACTTGGGGAACAGTAAGCAAACATCCAACCGCACTGAAGGTCGAAAACAATGAAACGTCTTACCGACGGATTTTTGTGTGCGGTAAGGTTTTAATTTTGTTCTTCACTTTCCGGCTGAGGAAGAAGCATGTCGACAGATGGAATAGCTGTGATGTTTCCTTTGCACAGAATACAGAAGCTGATTAGCTGCTTGTTACGGGTGCAGGAAACCGGAGGAGGGTGGGAGTTCAGCACTGAACCCTTGCGGACAAATGTAACGCCAAGCGGTGACAGCAAACCTGCGGTCAAATTCGGCGGCACTTCACACCGTATATTTCTGTGTTCATTTGCGTTCAGTTGACACAGCGTGGACCATGAACTCGAAAAGTGACAACTCTGGTTCAACAGGATCAGCTTTTTGTAATCCGGACGCGGACCAGAACGGATGACCGATGCCGCGTGTGCTCAAGATGACGGCGCGGACACTTCTGTCAATGTGACGATAGTCTGTCAATAGGTGGAGGGCTCATCCGAATCATAGATAACAATCAATTATCGAAAGAAAGCTGACAACCCGAACGACATCGCAGGTGCCTGAACGATGTCGGCGTTCGGGTGTTCAATTTGTCAATCTAATATCACTGAAGCTACTTTCGCAGCTGATAGCGGCGGAGGTACGGTGTCGGCTCACTGTACATGGTTCTGGCATGTACATGGTTCTGGCATGTACATGGTTCTGGCATGTACATGGTTCTGGCATGTACATGGTTATGGCATGTACATGGTTCTCTCATGTACATGGTTCTGGCATGTACATGGTGCTGGCATGTACATGGTTATGGCATGCACGTGGTTCTGGCATGACACATGGTTCTGGCATGTACATGATTATGGCATGTACATGATTCTGGCATGTACATGGTTCTGGCATGTACATGGTTTGGCATGTACATGATTATGGCATGTACATGGTTCTGGCATGCACATGGTTCTGGCATGCACATGGTTCTGGCATGTACATGGTTCTGGCATGTGCATGGTTCTGGCATGTACATGGTTCTGGCATGTACATGGTTCTGGCATCACCGTAGCAAACCATTGTCAGTCTCAATGTGACTGCACGCGCCGTCGCAGTGACGTTTTCCATACGTAAGTGACGCTTATCATCCGATCGACACGTTTTGCATCATAATAACGATATTATACAGTTTGCATCCAAATCATGCAAATTGAGCCGTACGTGTTGAAGCTTCCGTGACCTAAAGCACCTCATGTGTGATGCGAGTGCTGTGGAACATTGTGCAAATTGTCGTCGATGTCTCGGCACACTGCACGCAGCTGAATTATGGGAACGAAACAGCGTACTCCCGGCCGATTGGACGTGAGCGCATGCGCGGGGTTTACCTGCGAAGATTTATGACAGCGGTGCCACACATGGGATGGTTCATCTAATCGCGTATCATATTTTCTCCGCCCTTGTTCAGTGCGAGGTGAGAGATGCTTAGAGCAAGTTAGCGGAATCCTTGTTCCCGCAGACCTGCTGTACATGATGTTGCTTTTACTCTGATCCACGCACCCTTGTCCTGGTCGTCCTGTGACGTCCTGTATTGGTTTTGCCAGATGCCGCAGGGGAATCTCATTGCCTATATTTGCCGGCTGGAAGACGATCCAGGCCGCCGCAAAGAAAACTACGAAGATGCAAATTGACAGCAAATTTTGGATGCTGAAATATTTCCCAGAGGAACCGCTCGGCCATCGTTGAATATTATGATGCATTGATTTCCCCGATGATTTCGAAATTTCCACACACTTCACCTAGTGCAATGCCGTGTCAACGTCATGCTACTCCAAAGGTCACCCCACCCACAAATATCACTCCGGTCAACGTCTTATTGTACATAAAGACATAAATAATATGTCTCAAGTGTGTAAAAACATAACACGAAAATAATGCGTATGCAAACCGCGTGAAAACATCAGGTAAGACCCACACCATAAAATGCTAATGGCGGCTGGTGTTATCGAGCTCCGAGCGATTCCGTATCGCTTCGGCAAGACAACACTTCCTCCACATACGGCCGACGGACAGGCGACCGACTCGTTATGTCGTGGCGACAAAAACGCCGCGTGCTCTGGACTCGCGCCACGAGACCGGCTTCCTCGCCGTCGTCGCTCGTCGCTCCTCGCTCCTCGTTCCTCGCTCCTCGTTCATCGCTCTTCGTTCATCGCTCTTCGTTCATCGCTCTTCGTTCATCGCTCCTCGTTCATCGCTCCTCGTTCCTCGCTCCTCGTTCCTCGCTCCTCGCTCCTCGCTCCTCGCTCCTCGCTCCTCGCTCCTCGCTCCTCGCTCCTCGTTCCTCGTTCCTCGTTCCTCGTTCCTCGTTCCTCGTTCCTCGTTCCTCGTTCCTCGTTCCTCGTTCCTCGTTCCTCGTTCCTCGTTCCTCGTTCCTCGTTCCTCGTTCCTCGTTCCTCGTTCCTCGTTCCTCGTTCCTCGTTCCTCGTTCCTCACTCCTCGCCGTCCGGTGCAGGAGGCGGATCTGGAGCGGTGACCGGCCGCGCGTCGTGTCCGTGTCTCGCTCCGGTGGCGTCCGGGGCGGCCAACTCACCGCCGCGCCGCACGAGCGCCGGCCCACGTTTCACGTGACAATGCCGGCAGCGGCGGCGTGGACGTCTGAATGACATCGTGACGCCCGGCGAATGATCGTTTGTGGGTGCGAGCGTTCCCCTCCGACGTGTCGCACGCGTGTCGCGCGCCGCGCGTCTGTCTGTCGCACGCGTCCGACGAACCGGTCTTCATTTTAGGGTGGGCGTCTTACCTGATGTTTTCATGTGCTCTGCATAACCATTTTTTAGTTTTTTTTTAAACCTGGAAGCTGATCTCGCAATATGACAGTTCAACGAAACGGCGGCAAAACAGCTACAAGTGGAAGGAAGATGAGCGCGTGATACTCTCACAGAGCAGTGCATGCAGTGGGTTGCAATGGGTTACTACAATTGTTGCCCACATTGTCAATATTTGCGTGGAAGGAATTAAGTGAATATTGCGGTGAAGAATGAATAACAAATCACCTAAATTAGATATTTCACCGACCTTTACAGGTTCATTGGAGGCCATAGATCCAGCTTGATCTTTGATGGCCATTTTGGTCTCGCTGGGATTAGTGTGAGCGCCGAGTCTGAAATTGGCGTGCATTCGCGTCTTCTGGATACCATAAATTAGTATTTTTCTGGAAGTATCTCAGAAGCTTACAAAGCGCGATCAGCACTTTGAATATTGTTATTGCTCCAAAACAATGACGAATACTGTGCGGAACCTGCGAAGCCCGTATTTGTTGTTTTTTTGCACAGGCGACAGCTAAGCGTGAAAATATGCAATTTGTTTCCAAAATGCAAGATTTAATCTGAGCAGAGACGTCAACGGATAGCCTAAAACATAACAATACGATATCGAGTGTGAGATGTTGGCGTATGCGGCACGCTGGTTTGTTCCTCACATGTCGCCAGTACTCTCCGTTTGGAAGTGCCGAAGCTGGGCGTTAGATTACAGCCCTCTGCACTGGGAATGGTGGCGAAGTGTAGGCGAAGGTTACAAGTGAAGCTTGCTAGTGGGCATGTATTCTTGTTGGTAAGAAATGGTCAGGGTGGAATCAAGCCTAGACAAAGCAGTTATTAAACAATTGCAGAACATTTCTCTCAATGATTTATCTTTAAGCTAAATTCGAGCATTGGAGCGTCTTAGTCCCAGTGGGTGAATGTCACAATGGTTTTTTTCATCAGTAAAGTTTCTGTCGCCTTAGTGAGGCTGGAACTCTCCCATGTTCGTTCAGCCACTTTCCAGCAATCGCAACTTTTCACATGGGGGCACCATGGACGAGCACCCTCAATGTGTCTTAAACACATCAGCTTCTTCCAACCCTGGGAATCAACAAACGTCCAAAGTGTGCAAATTTGCTGATTTCCTTATTGCATTCCCATCACAATTCATGTAGTCGATAATCATGCTGCCAAGTGCACTTTAAAGTTTGATATAAAGGCAAACACCAGTAAAAAAAGAACATAGTTCGCTATATAACCAGCGCAAGTAATATGTCAAATTACAGTCAAACTGACCCAGCGTACATATCTGCTTGTGTTGCAGTTCCGGTCGAGGGATGACTACAAACAGTGGTTCACCATGCTCAAGACGGAGTCGGCGAAGCGGCGCGATGACGCCGGCGGCGACGCGCCGGACGCTCCGACAGGAGGCAGAGTGTGCGTGGAGTACGGAGAGAACGCGGTGAACATCAGCTACGCCGACTCGGAACCCGCCGTGTCCGAGCTGGAGTTCGAGAGCTGGGCGGTGGCGGGCGAGGCGACGGACGAGGCCACCGTGCAGCTGGGCGACGAGCTCTGCTCGGACCTCATCGGCGGCGGCGACTCGCCGCCGCCGGAGACGAATACGGCGCGCGGCCGTGCGCCGACGTGTTCCGCCGACGACCCGTGTCCGACTTCGTGGCCGCCGCCGGCCGCTGACGAGGCGTCCGACTCGTCGTCGGTCAGGTGCGAACTGGACGCCGTCGACGCGCGGCGGCCGGGCACCCCGTCGGCGTCGGCGGCGGCGGCAGCGGCGGCTCGCCACTGGCGGCCGGCCACGCCGCCCGCCAGGCGGCCCTTCAGGCGGGACCAGTCGCCCCCCGACTGGCTGCACATCAGCTCCGTGCTGAGCTCGGTGCCGCCGCCGGCGCCGTCGCCGGCGGGGCAGGCCGCCCGCGGCGCGCGCCGCTGCCGGCTGCGCTCGGTAGAGACGCAGACCGAGGCGGACGCGCCGGCGCTGCGCCGCTGCCGCTCCGAGTGGACGCTGGCGGCGCGCGGCGCCCACCGGGCGGCCAGCATCCGCTCGGAGCGCATCCGACGCGCCGCGCGCATGTTCGAGGAGATCGCGCAGGCCGAGCGCGCCGCCGCGCTGGCCGGCGCGCCGCTGCCCGAGTGGCGGCCGCTGCCCGAGCGGGAGCCGGAGCCGGAGCCGGAGCCGGAGCCGGAGCTGGAGCTGGAGCTGGAGCCGGAGCCGGAGCGAGAACAGGAGCGGCAGCTGAAGCGGCAGCAGGAGTGGCAGCAGGAGAAGCAGCAGGAGCGTCAGCCGCAGCAGGAGCGGCAGCAGGAGCGGCAGCAGGAGCGGCGCTCTCTGCTGACGGCGAGCCGCAGCGTGGACGACCTCGCGGCGCTCGGACGCGTCGACAGCGACGACTCGGACCGCGACGAGCAGAACGAGGAGCTGCTCTGGCTCAAGGTGAAGGCCAAGATCGCCGAGCGCAGACAGAAGTTCCGCCGGATGGACGCGCGCGCCGCCGACGGCGGCCGCTCCGACCACGGCCACCAGACGCTGCCTCTCGCCCACCAGGTAACGCTAATTGCACCTAGTGGTGGGCCAAGCAACGACCGGCGCAGCTGGCCCATTAAGTCAATCACACTCACTCCATATGAATGGGCCATAGATTCAGAACCCGGGCAATATGTTCGTTGATTGACCACCGAATGACCGACGCAGCTCATAGAACCTGCCGGCCATTAAATAACCTGGCAGTTGGCGAGGGCGGCGGTGCCATCGCGTTCAGTTTCCAGGTCGGATCCCCAACGCCAGCACAGGGAGATATTTTTACGTTAGATGACCTAAAGCTACCTGTGTATCCTGACCTATCCTGACCGTCGGGATGCTACCTGTGATCTAGCCATCATCAACTTCTGAAGCGGCCTGTGATTGTAATGGTGCATATTGCGGGCCTCCAGAAGGAAACCATCGCAATCACTGTGATGATCACGGCTTATAATAGGTTCTTTGTTTTCGTCGCAAAAGTCACGGGAGCGCTAATCGTCTTGAGTTACTAAAGTATGAGGTGCGATCAAAAAGTTACAAGACTGAGGCTGGATCTCATTCACCATGCGATTTCAGTATGGACCAACTTGAGTCCAACTTAAGACGGTGACCAACTTGAGTCCGCTCGAACTTCACCTTAGGGATGAGGAAGAAGTTGCAAGGTGCCAAATCCGGCAAATATGGGAACGGGCGAGCAACGATTGTGTTGGTGCGACCCAAAAGGTCTCGCGTTTTCAGCGACTGTGAGCGGGCGCATAGTCATGTTTGAGCAAGCACACAATTGCTACCTCGCCACAGTGCAGACTGTTTCCGCCGGATGTTCTCCCCACAGACACCTGATAACGGCACAATGGGACTCGGCATTGACAGTCTGGCCCTGGGGGACAAATTCGCGGTGCACAGTCCCGCGAATGCCTAAAAAACAAGCATGCTCTTGATCGCGCTCCTGACCTGCTTCGTCTTCCTCTGCCTTGGAAATTGTGGTCTCTTCCACTGCGAAGACTGCTACTTGGCCCCTCGGTCCTAGCCGTAGACCGAACTATCGTTACTCTTGATCATCGTCGACACGAAAGTTGGGTCAACCCGAGTTTGTTGAAGGAGATCCCCACAGACACAGTGCCGCTCGCTCCTCTTGCTTGGTGAGGTGCCGGAGCACGGACTCGTGAGCATGCTTTACTTGAGCAGGCAGACGCGACTTACTCAATAACGATATCAACATGACATGTTGAGCTTGCGCCTATTAAAATTTTCAGGTCAATGATTAAAAAGAAATACCTCGATTTCGATTTTTGTTTATGACGTCACCTTTTAGTGAAATTGTTCATGAAGATTATAATGACAAATTATGGTGAACCCGTGTAGTCTTGTGGCATTAGAATTGACTAATTTTCTGTGCGTGGTCTATTCGTTCCAAATTATAATAATCAATGAATATATCTACAAATATATTTCAATACCGTATAAATAAAAATATGAATAAAGAAAAAGAAAAAAAGCGTAAATAATAAATCAAAATACCGTTCTGAATTGAAATAACTACTTCAAAAATTTAACACGCTTTCCGACCATACTGATATGTTTAACTATAGCTGTCATAGTATAATTAACTACTGTTCCCCACCTAGCATAGTGCGTTTTGCCGTACTCTAGCAGGGTCTGGGCTAATAGGTACATCCATTTCTATTTCATTCCGCTCGCTGGATAACTTCAACCTTATTGAGGGGGATTAAAAAAGGACATCCCGTGGCTTCTTCTGAAAGGTGCTGCAATGCAAGCAGCTCAGCGCAAACAAGTAAAATGCGCCTTCTCCAACGAAAGTTCATGCTTCAGCCGCCACGTATGCCACGCCGTAATATTTACACGTATGCAGGTACTGAGCGACGGCCTTCATAGCGTCCGTCCCGAGACGATGTCTGGACTTTCCGCCAGGTGTCTCCACTGGAGCGGCCGGCGTGGCAGACGCTGCCGCCGGCGTCGAAGGCGCCTCGCCCGACCTGGGACGAGGGCGAGACGCCGCCGGTCAGCGGCGACGACAGCGTCGACACCGACGGCTCCGACACGCTGCGCTGCTGGACCGGCAAATACATCGACCAGGACGACGAGCAGGAGGTGAGCAGACGAACAGTATATAGACGATGTGAGCAGGCAAACAGGAGGATATACTGGAGATGGGCAGGCGAACAGGATGATACACGGGAGGGAGCAGGCGAGCAGGATACACGTGAGGGAGCAGGCGAACAGGAGGATATACAGGAAGTGAGCAGGCAAACAGGATATACAGGAGGTGAGCAGGCGAGCAGGAGGATATGCAGGAGGTGATTAGGCGAACAGGAGGGTATACGTGAGGGAGCAGGCGAACAGGATATACAGGAGGTGAGCAGGCGAACAGGATATACAGGAGGTGAACAGGCAAACAGGAGAAGCAGGCGAACAAATACACAGGAGGTGAGCAGGCGAACAGGAATATACAGGAGGGAGCAGGCAAACAGGAATAACAAACAGCAGGCAACAGGATATACAAGACAGGCAAACAGGAGGATATAAGACAAACAAAGGTAGCAGGCGAACAGGGGATATACAGGAGGTGAGCAGGCGAACAGGAGGATATACAGGAGGTGAGCAGGCAAACAGGATATACAGGAGGTGAGCAGGCGAACAGGATATACAGGAGGTGAGCAGGCGAACAGGAGATACACGGGAGAGAGCAGGCGAACAGGATATACGGGAGGGAGCAGGCGAACAGGATATACAGGAGGTGAGCAGGCAAACAGGAGGATATACAGGAGGTGAGCAGGCGAACAGGATATACAGGAGGTGAGCAGGCGAACAGGAGGATATACAGGAGGTGAGCAGGCGAACAGGAGGATACACGGGAGGTGAGCAGGCGAACAGGACGACACATAGGTGATCAGTGAAACAAGATGACGCACACGAGGTGAGCAGCAACAGGACGACACATAGGTGATCAGTGAAACACCGAGTGCCGGACCACCGGCCGAGTGCCGGCCACCGGCCGAGTGCCGGCCACCGGCCGAGTGCCGGCCACCGGCCGAGTACCGGCCACCGGCCGAGTGCCGGCCACCGGCCGAGTGCCGGCCACCGGCCGAGTGCCGGCCACCGGCCGAGTGTCGGCCACCGGCCGAGTGCCGGCCACCGGCCGAGTGCCGGCCACCGGCCGAGTGCCGGCCACCGGCCGAGTGCCGGCCACCGGCCGAGTACCGGCCACCGGCCGAGTACCGGCCACCGGCCGAGTGCCGGCCACCGGCCGAGTGCCGGCCACCGGCCGAGCCGAGTATTTCACAGCACTGGCAGCTGCGGCGACCATACATTTCCCGAGTGCCAATATGAGCTAGCCGACCAGATGCGGATCATGGCCGCTCCTTCCGACCCAGTGGCCTTTGGCACGCTGCCCGCAGCGATATATTTCCCCAGGCCACGTGGCGGAGCGCGGCGAATTGACCTCCGGTTCTGGAGATGCGTCACTACTAGCGGCGACGAAAATGCTCAAGCTTCTACTGAAGCGCATAACTTGGCAAACCGGGAGGAGACGAAATTCTACCGGAAAATGTTCATGTTTGCGTTGTTTATGTTGTCTGCCTATTTCTGGGAAGGCTCAGTTCTGACGGTGATGTAACAAATTATATCACTTGATGCGAATTGAGAATAATTGTCGATGCTGCGAATGCCGGCGATTCATTCGCCTAGCAGAAGGTTGAGATTACGTCTACAACAGTTGATGTTCTGCTGAAATACTATGTTCTTCATCAATAATGTTTACCAGATCAGCACACCCGTCAGGCAATTCCACACAATTCAGTTAATGACAGGGTGTGAAAGTGAAAAAATATCCCTGAAATAGTGGTAATAGAATGGAAGATCACGGTGCAGATATTGCCAATATTGTATATGCTTGCATCACTTTAGGATTGAGCCTTTTTGCAGGGTCGCCTTTTCCCGGGAAGAGAGGTGCCACTTTCCATAGGGAGGGGCCACATGTCACTAGTACTGCCGGTATCAGCCATTCGTGAGGCCAGGTATCTCCTCACCTCCCCTCTCCTCTCATATGAGGCTCTCCTCATGTCTTGGGTGCCTCCTCGTGTGTTCTGGAACACTCCTCGCTTCTCTTGATGATCTCACCTTCCAAATAGAATGCGCCTCCTGTCCCATCTTAGTGTCTTTCTCATATTCCTAGGGACTATACTAGGGACCTCCTATACTAGGAATACATATACTAGACTATACTAGGGACTATACATATACTAGGGACCTCCTTATCATGGCAGTGTCTGTCGGGTTATCTCTCTTATCCAGGAAGAGGACGTGCATGTGCCTCCTGTGGCTTTCCTTCTGTAGCTCTTTTACGCAGGGTGTCATTTTCTTAGCTCTCTACCTTGGTCGAGAGCGGCTCCCGAAATGATGTTTGGGAGTTATGCTCCGGTGCATTTCCTGAGTATCACATCGTTACATAATTTACCTCTGCCGTCCATGTCGTTAGCGAGGGAGAAGCATAAATCATTGATTGTGCTCAGAGAATCGATTGTATTGTCTGACGAAGTACGGGCAGAAGATGGCGACAGCGATTGCCGAAGACGTCCAGCTGTGGCGAGGTCCCAAGCCTCACCGTCGCCATCTCCTCCGCACAGGTGTTGCGAGGCCTCGGCAACCCGGTCCTGGCCGAACAGAAGCTCCACATCAAGCAGCGGAGTCGCAGCAGACTGAACGCCGACCGGAGTCAGAGTGAGCAGCGCTGCGAGCGGCTGCAGGCGCAGCGCGACCTGACCCAGGTCAAGCTGGACCAGGTCAAGGCCAAGCTCACGCGCGACGGCGCCTTCGAGAGGAAGCGGTAAGCGTTTTGACGCGTTTCCAGTGAGCCTGAAAGAGCCGACTGCTTTGTGTGCGGTCGCCGAATATGCTGAAGTTATGTGTTAGCAACAGGCGGATATGTTGCGATAGATAATTACGTACGCACTTTATTTTAGGGGACGAGTAGTCTAGGAGTAAGTTGCTCGTCTCACAATCGAAAGGTTATGGGTTCGAGTCTCATCTGTCGCTACTCTTTGCCCGCGACCAATCGGCGTGAGAGATTGGCGACGCTGCATGACTCAACGGTCGATGTGTCGTAAAACCAATAACCAACTAACTACGCACTTTATTTACGTTGGATATCTCTTTCTCAAGGTAGCTGAATATATGAGTTCTCCATCAACTTTGGTCACTCTCGACGTACTGTTGAGCTTTTGCTTTACTCGACGTAAAGCAAAAGTGCACAGTTTTCGCCCCGGATTGTTTTTCGATTTGGAAGTAATCTTCTTTTACGCCTGACATTACTGTTGCATGGTTTTCCAAATGAACGTTTGCGTTCAATGCTGCACTAGGAGCAAGGAAGAAGAGCAAGCAAGTCGTGAAAAAAAACTGCAGTTATCACATGTGCGACCTCGCATGGAAGACTGTACATGCATAAAACCTTACTTAGACAGAGATATAGATATGCTAGAAAAATGCAGCGCAAAGCCACTAAAATCATCAGTGGGCTAAGTAACACATAATATGCAGACATTCTTTTTTTTCGCACTAGATACGGAAGCACTCAAGCTTAGGAGATTAATGGTTGATACGATTGAAATATATAAAGTCGTTAGAAGGTTAGATATTACCACGTTCAGTGATGCTCTTCCATTGAGAGCATGACATAGGGGTCATCAAATCAGTTTGGACAAGACAGTTAAGTGCCAACAGGTCTTCAGTCAAAGGGTGGTTAATCAATGTGATATACTGCCTGCTAATGCTGTGGGGAGTCATTACTTGAATTTGTTTCATGCAAACGTGTTCCATCCTCATTAAATGCACTTTAAAAATAGGTGAACACATTTTATAGACTGGATAATCTTCTTTGTTAGTTCTAATTATTGGTAGCTGGGTTGTAATTTGTGCTAATAGGTGTACACGGTGCAGGCCCTTTTAAGCAGGCATGGGTAGAATTCGAACATTTTTTTATGGGGCCTCGATCCGCTCGTGTGCTACGCGGGGTTCAGTGAATATGGCTAGATACGTAAGTCGCTAGGCATTGGTAGGTGTGCAGGATGTTGGTGGATAGTTGCGTTGGAATTTAGGACGCGACATTGGTTGAGGTGTTGAGTATCCTTTTGTCCAGGCATATATCTTACGGCTTTAGACTCCGGTATCTCTTAGCAAGTCTGAACACTTTGTGGCTGTTGGACTTACCATCAATTCTGAAGCTGCTATCACGCATATTCTTGTTTGCAAAGCATGTCACGACAGGAATGCTACAGCTGTTCCTCTGAACTTTTTCACCTTAATCACTTTACAAGGTACCATTTCAGTAATAGTACCACTGTACCGTTACTAAAACCGTCTGTATGTCCTTGATCGCGAGAGCATTGAACAGAAAACAAAGTTGTAACTTACATGCCACTAGGAAACCGTACGTGATATTGCAGCGGCGCAACTGTCTGCAAACTAGTGTCTGCTTCCACAGATCTAGCACGGGCTTTCGGTCATGCCGTCAAAACAAATGCATGCAAAGACACCCGGGTTTGAATACAGCTATTTGCCGCGTCGCGTACATGCTTTTTCCCGTCGGCGAGTGCATTACACATTTATGAGTATATGAGTCTGCTTTACTTGCTTGTCACGAGCTTATATATATATATATATATTTCGCTTTGGCTCGGACTTGTGATGTTATCGCAGCTATTATAATATTGTCTGTATGTTATGTGGTTTCATTATATATATTATATGTGAATGCATAAGTTGAGTGATGACTTCGCGTTAACTTCATGAACGTGGACAAAAGCCTACAGTTTGATCCCAAACAGAGTTGAATGCGATCTCCGGGCCCACCAGTGTATGTATACGAAGCGAACATTCTAGCGTCATCCTCAGGCGCCTACAGGGGCACCGGTCGAGCGGCTGCTCGTGCTAGAATCCCAGCATAGTTGGATCTATCTTCGAGTATATATCAGCCGCCGGCATACTGCATCGAATGCTCACACAGCAATGCGACTCTAAACATGTACGCATAGCTGTGATAATTTTGCATGCGTTACGTTCGCCAACTCGGACTACCAAACGCAGAGGGGAGCGTTATTTGTCCGTGAGACTGGACTGGAGACCCTTGGGTTCGAGCCGCACGGCTCCTCACAAGCGCCTTATATACTTGCTATCCGGGACAGATGGGAAGCGCCGGCTGTCGCGCGATGCGCGTGGTAAGCTGCACGAGCTCGAGAATGCTGCCGTAGACACCTTTCTTGCAACAAGGATTGGCAGTGCGCCCCAGGGAGGATCTTGTGCTGAGCGTTTGTAAATCTGAAAACGAAAAGAGCAGATCTGGCATTGAGTAAGGAAGAGTTGTAGCCTCAAATGTTGCATTGCAACGTGAAACGCTGTGAAAGGTGTCTTGCGAGTGGAAATTTCGCCTTGAACCACGCCTATTAATAACGATAGCAAACTGTGATGAACATTAGGATACAAGCTCGCAAATATCCAAATTGAAAGAGCGCACCTGACATTGAGGAAGCCATTTTGAACGTAAAGCGCTGCAACAAAACGTACTTGCGGTTTCAAAAGCATACTGGCCGTGCCGTGCCGTGCCGTGCCGTGCCGTGCCGTGCCGTGCCGTGCCGTCGTGTCGTGTCGTGTCGTGTCGTGTCGTGCCGTGTCGTGTCGTGTCGTGCGTGTCGTGTGTTGTGTCGTGTGTCGTGTCGTGTCGTGTCGTGTCGTGTCGTGTCGTGTCGTGTCGTGTCGTGTCGTGTCGTGTCGTGTCGTGTCGTGTCGTGTCGTGTCGTGTCGTGTCGTGTCGTGTCGTGTCGTGTCGTGTCGTGTCGTGTCGTGTCGTGTCGTGTCGTGTCGTGTCGTGTTCGTGTCGTGTCGTGTCGTGTCGTGTCGTGTCGTGTCGTGTCGTGTCGTGTCGTGTCGTGTCGTGTCGTGTCGTGTCGTGTCGTGTCGTGTCGTGTCGTGTCGTGTCGTGTCGTGTCGTGTCGTGTCGTGTCGTGTCGTGTCGTGTCGTGTCGTGTCGTGTCGTGTCGTGTCGTGTCGTGTCGTGTCGTGTCGTGTCGTGTCGTGTCGTGTCGTGTCGTGTGGTGTCGTGTCGTGTCGTGTCGTGTCGTGTCGTGTCGTGTCGTGTCGTGTCGTGTCGTGTCGTGTCGTGTCGTGTCGTGTCGTGTCGTGTCGTGTCGTGTCGTGTCGTGTCGTGTCGTGTCGTGTCGTGTCGTGTCGTGTCGTGTCGTGTTGTGTCGTGTCGTGTCGTGTCGTGTCGTGTCGTGTCGTGTCGTGTCGTGTCGTGTCGTGTCGTGTCGTGTCGTGTCGTGTCGTGTCGTGTCGTGTCGTGTCGTGTCGTGTCGTGTCGTGTCGTGTCGTGTCGTGTCGTGTCGTGTCGTGTCGTGTCGTGTCGTGTCGTGTCGTGTCGTGTCGTGTCGTGTCGGACCGGGTTGCTCAGATGAATTTTTTAATCGTATGCCGGGGAGTAGACTCTTGGGCTTCACTCTCGCTTATTATGATTGTGATGGCGAATAAAACGCTGGGATATACGACTATTTCGATGCATATTACGTCTTACATTGCCGAAGGCAGGCTATCAACTGGGGTTAGATATTGATTGTTTGACTACAAACACTCTGTAAACTGTAGTAATTTTTGGAGTAAGGGGTGAGGGGTTAGGAGTATGGTGTGAGGACTCAGGAGTATGGGGTGGGTGGTGAGGAGTATAGGGTGAGAGGTGAGGAGTATGGGGTAGGGAGTGAGGAGGGGTGAAGATAATCGGGCGAGGGATGAGTAGTATGGAGTGAGGGAGAGTGAAGTGAATACGACAGAGAGGAAATATTCAGGATGGTACGTGCGGGCCGGGATGAAGGGATCACGTCAGAGGTGGATAGCACTTATACACATTTGGTTCCAATGGTCGAGGTTGGGATGCAGAAATTGTGCCCGGACCATCTTACTCAGTTGCCAATAACCATCTGACATTGATAATAGCGGTCTCATACGAAGACCGCGCCACATATCTCGGTCGTAAAGAATGGCAGAAATTATTCAGCTCAGCTCAAACGACTAACCACAAAGTTAAGTGGAGGAGACACAACACAACAATGGCTACGACACCAGTAAGGCTTCAACTCTTGAGAACATAGTTATCCTTGCGTGTGCACTTATACATGGGTAACATACATGACTTTGATTTGCACTGAATTCGCATCGCAGTCAATCATCTAGAACACTACAAGTGACCTTCTAAATGCTTCCCAAGATTTTGAGAACTAGTGAAAACCAGGTTGTTGATTACAAATTATTTAATGTGAACAACGCCTTCGGGATTTGCGAGTCCTCCCTATGAACCACGATGCTAACTTTCTTTAAATATCTCTGACCCCGAGGCGTCCTGGTGTGCCTGGTAACACCTGTACCGGTGGGTAAACGGACAAATGTACGTAAAATAAATTTACGTACGGCAGATGCACGTACGCAAATGTACGTATGCGCAGAAGTACGTTTGCGCAAATGTACGTAAGCGCAAATGTACGTAAGCGCGAAGGTACGTAAGGCCAAATGTACGTATGCGCAAATGCACGCATGACAATTGTACGTGTGCCCAAATGTACGTAAGAACGAATGTACGTATGGCATATGAAGCTAACCAAATATGTCTAAACGCAAAGGCACGTACGCCTAAAAGTACATACATTGGCTCATACGTACAATTGTTATGCGTGCATTTGCGCATACGTACATTTGGCATTGCGTACATTTGCATTTACGTACTTTGTCGCTTACGTACATTTGAACTTACGTACTTTTGTCCACACGTACATTTGCACTTACGTACATTTGCGCATACTTGCATCTGCGCATATGCACATTTGCGCATACGTACATTTGCGCATACGTACACTTGCCCATACGCACTTTTGCGAATACGTACATTTGCGCTTACGTATTTTTGCGCATACGTACATTTGCGCATACGTACATTTGCCACACGTACAGTTGTTTCCGCACATTTACGTACGTACATTTGTCCTTACGTACATTTACTTACGTACATTTGTCCTTACGTACATTTGCCCTTACGTACATTTGTCCTTGCGTACGTTTGTCCTCACGCACATTTGTCCTAGAATCGTGCCGGTGCCATGCGGCCATTGGGCACCGTTCTCCAGGCTATAAGGTGTGTGTTACGTCCTCATCGTGTTGCCAGGTGATCTGCGGCAGTCGATGCCCCTTGCAGTCGGGCTCCCGGGAACGCAGCGTCGGCGGACACTAGCAGTAGCTACGTCCCGTGGTCGTGGCGTACGTGGGGGACGGGTGACGTGTAGCTGTCGTGTGGGACGGGTGACGTGTAGCTGTCGTGTGGGACGGGTGACGTGTAGCTGTCGTGGGGACGGGTGACATGTAGCAGTCGTGTGGGACAGGTGACGTGTAGCGGTCATGGGGGACGGGTGACGTGTAGCAGTCGTGTGGGACGGGTGACGTGTAGCTGTCGTGAGGGACGGGTGACGTGTAGCAGTCGTGTGGGACAGGTGACGTGTAGCTGTCGTGTGGGACGGGTGACGTGTAGCAGTCGTGTGGGACGGGTGACGTGTAGCTGTCGTGAGGGACGGGTGACGTGTAGCAGTCGTGGGGGACGGGTGACGTGTAGCTGTCGTGGGGGACGGGTGACGTGTAGCTGTCGTGTGGGACGGGTGACGTGTAGCAGTCGTGAGGGACAGGTGACGTGTAGCTGTCGTGGGGGACGGGTGACGTGTAGCTGTCGTGGGGGACGGGTGACGTGTAGCTGTCGTGTGGGACGGGTGACGTGTAGCAGTCGTGGGGGACGGGTGACGTGTAGCTGTCGTGTGGGACGGGTGACGTGTAGCAGTCGTGTGGGACAGGTGACGTGTAGCTGTCGTGAGGGACGGGCGACGTGTAGCAGTCGTGTGGGACGGGTGACGTGTAGCAGTCGTGGGGACGGGTGACGTGTAGCTGTCGTTGGGGACGGGTGCCGTGTAGCTGTCGTTTGGGACGGGTGACTTGTAGCTGTTGTGTGGGACGGATGAAGTGCAGCTCTCGTGGGGGACGGGTGACGTGTAGCTGTCGTGGGGGACGGGTGACGTGTAGCTGTCGTGGGGGACGGGTGACGTGTAGCTGTCGTGTGGGACGGGTGACGTGTAGCAGTCGTGAGGGACAGGTGACGTGTAGCTGTCGTGAGGGACGGGCGACGTGTAGCAGTCGTGTGGGACGGGTGACGTGTAGCTGTCGTGAGGGACGGGTGACGTGTAGCTGTCGTGAGGGACGGGTGACGTGTAGCTGTCGTGTGGGACGGGTGACGTGTAGCTGTCGTGTGGGACGGGTGACGTGTAGCTGTCGTGTGGGACGGGTGACGTGTAGCTGTCGTGGGGGACGGGTGACGTGTAGCTGTCGTGGGGGACGGGTGACGTGTAGCTGTCGTGGGGGACGGGTGACGTGTAGCTGTCGTGGGGGACGGGTGACGTGTAGCAGTCGTGGGGGACGGGTGACGTGTAGCTGTCGTGTGGGACGGGTGACGTGTAGCTGTCGTGGGGGACGGGTGACGTGTAGCAGTCGTGGGGGACGGGTGACGTGTAGCTGTCGTGGGGGACGGGTGCCGTGTAGCTGTCGTTTGGGACGGGTGACTTGTAGCTGTTGTGTGGGACGGGTGAAGTGCAGCTGTCGTGGGGGACGGGTGACGTGTAGCTTTCGTGGGGGACGGGTGACGTGTAGCTGTCGTGGGTGACGGGTGACGTGTAGCTTTCGTGGGGGACGGGTGACGTGTAGCTGTCGTGAGGGACGGGTGACGTGTAGTGGCCGTGTGAGACGGGTGACGTGTAGCTGTCGTGAGGGACGGATGACGTGTAGCTGTCGTGTGGGACGGGTGACGTGTAGCTGTCGTGAGGGACGGGTGACGTGTAGCTGTCGTGAGGGACGGGTGACGTGTAGCTGTCGTGAGGGACGGGTGACGTGTAGCTGTCGTGAGGGACGGGTGACGTGAAGCAGTCGTGGGTGACGGGTGACGTGTAGCAGTCGTGGGTGACGGGTGACGTGTAGCAGTCGTGGGTGACGGGTGACGTGTAGCTGTCGTGTGGGACGGGTGACGTGTGGCAGTGTGAGGGACGGGTGACTTGTAGCAGTTGTGGGTGACGGGTGACGTGTAGCTGTCGTGTGGGACGGGTGACGTGTAGCTGTCGTGGGGGACGGGTGACGTGTAGCTGTCGTGGACTCACACGACGCGTGTTGTCCCACCTGGCAACACCATCGCCCTATAGGCACCGTATTGCAGTCACCCACTGTGAAGCACACTGCCCCATAGGCACCGCATTGCAGTGACTCACTGTGATGCCACGTCGCCTATAGGCACCGTATTATAGGCACCGTATTGCAGTCACCCACTGTGATGCACATTGCCCCATAGGCACCGTATTGCAGTGACCCACTGTGATGCCACGTCGCCCTATATGCACCGTATTATAGGCACCGTATTACAGTGGCCCACTGTGATGTACATTGCCATATAGACACCGTGTTATAGGCACCGTATTGCAGTGATCCACTGTGATGTCACGTCTCCCTATAGGCACCGTATTATAGGCACCGTATTGCAGTGACCCACTGTGATGTCACGTCGCCCTATAGGCACCGTATTATAGGCACCGTATTGCAGCGACCCACTGTGATGCCACATCGCCCTATCTTGACAGGCTGGAGACGGTGCTGTTCCGGCTGGGCCAGAGCCTCCGCGAGGAGCAGCACAGACACAATCAGCTGACGCGACGAATCGAGGAGACCGACGCCGACATTGAGGAACTGGACAGACGACTCTGCCATCTAGCGATCGAGTCTGACACCAGTGGCGTGTCCAGTTCACCGCCAGAGTGATCACAGCGCGCACACTGAAGACGACTGCGAGGTCCATGCTTTGCGTGCCGTGCTCTGCACTCACGTGCAGCTCGAAAACCAACCAATGCGTGGCGATTATATGTGGTGCCATGCCAGATGACGTACAGTTCACTATAATGCAGCAGCAGACTGTGAGAGACTGAACCAAATGATGCCGATAACGTTGACTTGGCGCAAACCTACAGCGTCCTTACGTGCCCGTATTATCGCACAACTTGATATGTGTTGATGTTCTGGTTCTGTTCTGGTCATAGATACAGCTGCCAGTATACCAGTGACGTGTGAGTGGCCGTTGGGAGTGTATATGCTGAGTTGATGTGTGTGTGTGTGTGTGTGTGTGTGTGTGTGTGCGTGCGTGTGTCAGCGTTGGATGGTCCACAGACGTCTCCATGGCACAAGAGCCGCCCTGGATCGCCTTTGTGCCAGGTGTGGCCCTGTTGAGCCGTTATATAGCCGCATTATCGCTGACCTCGATTGATTCTTGTCGCCCTTGTAAGACAACTGGAAAATAGATTATTCACGTTTGGTCGTTTTGGTTTGTCGGCTGTGATTGGGAAGTGAGAGCTACACCAGCGAGACCAGCAGGCGCAGCGAGTAAGTGAGCGGCGGACTGGAAGCCAGCGCGTGCTGACAGATGACTTGCTGTTTTTGTCCAGCACCGACTTGTCCCTGCTTTGTCTGACCTTCGGTTGTTTTATTTTCGTCCGTTTATGCTTCCTCCATCTGCAGCTGCATCTCGTCTCAATCTTTGTCCCCTTTTAATCTGTTGCGTCTACCGGGAGGCTGCCACCGATATCGCCGCGCGACGTTTTTCGTAACGTCACCATCAGTCTTGTCACGTGACGTTTTTCGTAACGTCACCATCAGTCTTGTCACGTGACGTTTTTCGTAACGTCACCATCAGTCTTGTCACGTGACGTTTTTCGTAACGTCACCTTCAGTCTTGTCACGTGACGTTTTTCGTAACGTCACCATCAGTCTTGTCACGTGACGTTTTTCGTAACGTCACCATCAGTCTTGTCACGTGACGTTTTTCGTAACGTCACCATCAGTCTTGTCACGTGACGTTTTTCGTAACGTCACCATCAGTCTTGTCACGTGACGTTTTCCGTAACGTCACCATCAGTCTTGTCACGGGACGTTTTTCGTAACGTCACCATCAGTCTTATCACGTGACGTTTTCCGTAACGTCACCATCAGTCTTGTCACGTGACGTTTTCCGTAGCGTGGCCGCCGGTATCGCCACATAATGTCTGCTGTAAAGTCACAACCGGTATGTTCCCAGTTTGTCTGCACTTCTACTAAACTAACCCAATTTTGTATCTATGAACAGTTGTTTCATACTTCATACAAAGCAGCCGAAATTAGCCTAAGGGAAAAATAAACAAAAGGGGTGTAGCTGGGCTGGTGAGCTTCGAATATTACGATATGAAATTATGTGCTCTTAATGTGAGATGGCGCGCAGTGTTTGCTCATACGGGACAGTGTTTGCTCACAAGTGCTGCTTGCATTTCCCCCGTTTTTGCTCACGAGGGAACTGTAATCCTGACCATGGAGATCTTATTGTTAGCTGCGCCGTCGAGTTCATTATGGCGGAGGAGATGGTCCTGAAAGATGCCATAACAATCTAGGTAACTAAGACTACAAGACTCGATGGCATATTTGCGAGAATCATCGATAAACCAAGGTAAGAATTGCCAAGCCATTAACAATATTGTCTATTAGACCTATTACTTTACCGAAGGTGGCAAGCAATTCGAAGAAAACTCGTGCTGTACACATACTAAAAATATGTTTCATACGATAGTATGTCGTACGAGCATGCAATGTGGACGTTGAGTGGACGTAGGAGTGATCGATATACAGTCCATATGGGCGTTGAGTAGGCGTATGAGTGATCGATATTGCGAATATGTTATGTGGCTGTTCCTCTGGCTGCTGGATCATCGCCCAGCATTAACTTGTCAAATTCCTTCAATCATGATGATGACACATGATATCCCAATCGATATTATAAGTGACTCAGTGATCAGATTCCCTCTGAAGCTTCACGTGGCCTGGAACAAGTCGCAACAATGAAGCTGGTCCCACATCCGCAATCTAAGGGGATATGATTAATGTCGGACATTTGCGGATCAGAACGCCCTTGCAGCCCGTAGTCCACTATGTAACGAGCAGTCACGAGTTGAGCCTTGCCGCCTCAGCACCACTACGAGCGGTACGTCAAAACACCTCGCTCTCATTGTGCGATAAATATTCATGTAAGGCACATCGCACGAAAGCATTCGACGACTATGCAGCTCCGGTCGGCGCAGCTGTACTAACTAGCGGCTCCACTCAGGACACGAATCAGTACACCTGAACCACTGCACTGGTCGGTCGTCTGAGTTCGCGACTTTATCAGGGCCAAATCAGTACACCTGAACCACTGCACTGGTCGGTCGTCTGAGTTCGCGACTTTATCAGGGCCAAATCATTACACTGAACCACTGCACTGGTCGGTCGTCTGAGTTCGCGACTTTATCAGGGCCAAATCAGCACACCTGAACCACTGCACTGGTTGATTGTCTGAGCCCACAGTTACACGGTCAACAGCGCACAAGAAGTGGTCGCCGACGGCCAGCTTGGTGTGTCGCCGATCATCGAAACCCGGTCGACGATCCAGTGGACGGACATTTGTGAGCACGGTAGAAAAGGTCGGCGTAAAACGGCGCACACCGAAGACATCACCACACATCCTCGACTTCCTGCAGACACTCTCTGTGGCACCGCCAACATTGTGACCGCCGCTGCGGCCAGTGTGACTGCATTTGATACGTTGATATGTTGGTCACGTGTGCAGCCCACCGATGAGGCACGTGACCGGTGAACGGGTCGGTACAATAGCCAGCCAATCAGGGCCCTCCTCCAGCCGGGCGTGACATTGGCGTTCCGCTGGTAAACGAGAACCTGCGATGTAGCTTAAGACACTAGTGGGAGGGGGATAATTCTCACGGCTTAAGGACACTAGTGGGCAGGGGAGAATTATCATGGCTTGGGACTGGCAAGCAAGCAACTGCAACAGAAGCGTGCTGGTCTCTGGTGAATATGACATCTCATACCTCAGACGTTAGCCTACTTTGAAGAACGTATTCAACGCCACTAACATTGGCACTACAGGACGCCTCCCTCCTTAGAGCTGCTGCACGCCACCTACTCAGCTCCATCTCGCGACTACCACGTCTCACACAGCTGTCAGCTCTTTCCCAGTGCTTCACCTCAACTGTCTTCCAGTGTCCCTCCTTCATTTTGTTACGGTACTCCATCCCCGAGCTCTCTCAGTACAGCATTCGGCCTCAGTCTCCTCAGTAGCCTACCTACCCTTACTACCTCTCCCACAATACTTAACCTCAGCTCGCTCCCAGTATCCCACCACCATCTCTCTCCCAGTACTGAACTTCAACTCTCTTCCAGTGCCCCAGCCCGGCTCTGTTGCAGTACCCCGCTCCCAGCTGTCGCCACCCGAGCGCTCTTCGTTCGTCTCGCGGACTACCAAAGTGAAATTCGAACCCCACTTTGCTGCAGGATCGGACGGAGGACATAAGTCGTCAGCTCTCGGTGACGAGAGCGCCGGCTCTTCTCCGCCGCATCGCTGGGCGGAGAGAAAGGCTGTCGGAACATCGCCCAGATTCAGCGGGCGCGCTGCTGGACGGAGAGTGGGTGTTGTGTGAGAGTCGAGCCCCCTGCAGATCCCAGCTGCCGCTTACCATCCCGTCGGACGGGGGCAGAAATTGCAGAAGCATCAGGTTTCACGGCCTACATCCTGATGAAGTCCCACGCCGCCCTCGCCGACTGCACACCAGACGTAGGGCGGTCGCCACTGGAGCATCAACTCCCACGCCAGGTCCTAGCCTTCTCATCTCCCACGCCACACCCTATCTCTCCGCAGCTTCACATCAGCCGGAGAGCAGTCGTCGCCGCAACATCAGCTCCCACGCCAGGTCGCAGCCCTCGGCGATCGCCCGGTCACGCTCGGTTCAGGTCAGGTAGACGCCGTCGACGGACTCCAGCTGGCGCTGCTTCTTGCGGTCGTTCCAGCGCAGGCACTCGTCCAGCGAGTCGAACCAGTCGGTGATCTGGTCGGAGGCGCAGATGGACGGCACCGGGTAGATGGAGGTGGTCACGCGCAGGCTGTCGGGTCACGCGGCACGTGTCAGGTCAGTTGGGGTCAGGTCACACTGCTGGGGTCAGCCGATCTGGTGGCTTTCAACTACCAAGAGATATTTCGAATGCAACAAACGAACAAACAAAACGATGAAGTTGCTAGCTGTGTTCTCTCAGTTGGTCGACATTCGACACGACAATGGTCACCAAAATCATTGCGTCTGTCAGAATGATCTCCTACCTCGGTGTGGGCCGATGCACTTACAGAATAGCGCAGTCGCAGGCCTCCTACTTTAGCCTGTTATACCACACCATAGTTTGTATAACATAGACGAGTCCTATTCGTATTACCTCATCACCTATTCTCTCTACCTAGGCTCAGCCCTACTCTTTTTACCTTAGGCTAAGCCTTACCATCCTTATCCTCTTGGAGCAACCCCAACCATCCTATGCTATACCATCCTGCCCTCCCACACTAGACTAGATCCTATTCTTCCTACACTAGGATAGGTACTGCCTCCTTACGGTAGGTGAGATTCATAACGCCCTACCCTATGCTAGGTCATTACCGTCTGGTTTCGGGCTAGGACGCTGTCATCCAATCATACGCTAGGTCCCTATCCTGCTGCCATATGTCGTGTTCCTCCATACTCTCCTTCCCCGGGTTAAAGTTCTACCCTTCAACCGTAGGTTAGAGCCTTTCCTCCCACCGTACGTAAAGCCGCTGCCCTCCTTCCCAAGTTATAATCCTACACTCCCTATCCTACGCTAGGCCTACCATTCTAACCTGTGCTTTCTGCCTCGACGAAATTTGGAGCCACTGCTGCATGGGCCTGCACAACAAGGCATATACTCGGAAATGTTAAAAACATATGCCATCTGACTCTAGGCTGAAGTCAAGCTAAAGCCTGCCAGCCACGATCATAATTAAGTTGTGAAGTAAGTGTTTCACCTTGGCACATGGGCACTGACATAAGCGGAGAAGAGCTAACTGCAGGTCCGGCTTCTAGTTAGGCTCGAAATGCGGAGCAATGCAATGAGGCCACATAAGCTCAAATACGGACAGGATCAGAACAAGATATCTTGAATGGACTATCCACAATGTTGCATGGAGATGACGGTATATGTTCATGGCGTCGGCACACGCCAGATGACATGGATTGATAGTTTGCTGACGCCTTGATCAACTGACAACTTCCCATATACAAATAACCAACAAACGACAATCAGTGACCAACAGCCGAGACCAACCCATACCATCATGCTAACCCAGCAACCACTCACCAATTAGTGTAAAAAAATTGCGACGAGGAAAACAACGCAGACATGCCCATGCACATAACACAGGGAACGACGACTATTATGCACCAGCAATAGCACGGTTAAAAGATGCAGTAAGCAGACGGAAGCGCCGGAGATCATGCATTGACGCGCTTACTACCAGAGCCCAGAGAAGGGGATAACATGACCGACTAGAACGCCCATCATAGAGTCCAAGCGAATAGCATTGGTGTCGGGCCGAAACGAATTGAATCAATGAGCGTCCATTGAATCAATGAGCATCTACGCATATTACAGAGAAATTCGAGACATATTGCATGCGTTCGTAAATCGGGAAGTCCTCATCACCCAATGATGTTGCGAATATTCCAACTAACTTCGCAATGGTGCTTCAATCAAGATGACGCAGGACTAATGCAAAGCGCAGTGCAAATAAAATGCAAATTCGTGCATGTCCCTGCTGCAATGGTCTCGGTGCATGGATAACTTTGAGTGAGGGGTTACGTCTAAGTCGACTATTTTCATGGAACGACCATTATGGTAATAGTATGTTTACGGAACGTTCGTTTACGATAATGCTCACGATCTTAAGATGACATACCTATTTGCAGATTGTGTGCAGCTTTCGCAAGATGAAAACAGAAACCCGCGCTAGTATCGAGTCGTAGAATTGCATAGCAACAATGTGTGACTTGCGAGTTGGCAATGTAGCTCTATTTTGAGCTATTTACCTGGCTCAGTTAGAACCGTGCAGTTCCCTGCATTGCATGCCATCAACTAGGTCACAATGGTAGGGAGACAGGTGGACATTAACTATCGGCGTTGCCTACCAAAACATTCGCCAGAAACTGTCGAAGTGCGAAGTGGTGTTAAGCTGGGCCATCATTTATTCCTGCATATGTGAACTACAATGTTTTGGTTTGCGTGTCAGCGCATGGTCGGTGGTGGGCAGTTATTTTATATCCCAGTAGCTAAAGAAGCGAATGTATGCTGAGGCCAAGCCACCGGGTTGATTTCTCCAGGCGCAGCACGTATGGCAAGGGTTGTGTCAGCAGCGGCCCGCTCGTCATCGACAGAGCCGCCAGCTGCCAGCTGCCAGCCACCAGCTGCCCCGCCAGCGCACACACCTATCGCCCCTCCGCAGCTCCTGGTGGTGCATGCCGTCGAACGACGCCCAGGCTGTGTGGCGCGCGTCTGGGTTGAGGCAGATCTGGAGCAGACGGGGGTGAGGTGCGGTCAGTGAGGCACGCTTGGAGCAGACGGGGGTGGGGGTGCGGTTAGTGTGGCACACGTGGCGCAGCTGGCCAGCCCACCTGTCGCCATGCTGCAGCTGCTGGACGGCCCGGTCGTCAAACGACACCCACGCCGTGTTCAGACTGTTGTCGCTGACGGCGACCTGCCACAGTGCGGCTCAGGTCAGGTCAGGTCGCCCGTCAGATCACACCAGGGCCGGCCAGGTCACTGGTAGCGCGGTGCCGGCTGACATTTGGCTGGTGTCAGATCACTTTAGGATGGCGTGTGCCGGTGAGGTGACCTTACTAGCCAGATACCAAGTAACGTCGTATGCCGTACTTCATGATATCGAACCATGCTGCTGGATTTTACCCGCGGAACTAGCTCACGACGGTCCCCAGTGCCACTCGATCTCTGGCGGCTTCCCTGTCCTCATGTTGACAAAGCAGTACATGGATGCATCAATCGCCTACATTCGTCCTGACTCGCCCCACACACCATCCCAACTGACCTCTGCGTTATTCTCTCCGCCTCCTTCATCCAAAACTATCGACATGATCAGCGTTGGATGAAGAGAGTCTAATCCAAGCACCACACCATGAACGTAGGACTATGTCTGAACAACGCCACGTTCACCAGACCAGTTCAGTTTGACCAACAGCAGCTTAATTCAGTTGGAATGGTTCTCGCCTGGTTCGCTTAGAGAGCAAACGTTTTTTTAAACAGAATATGCTCAATATCAGCAATGTGTCAATCATATCGGCCGAAAGTACGCACGTCACGCAGATGGTTTCACAGAAAACAACTTTAGAGAGAATGTGCGTTCTTTTCTGCATTTCATCGAGCTCCGAAAATGTTTGTCTCGTCACTACCAGATTTCACAAAAGAATGCAATGCAATCAAATTCAATACGCATTGAAGGCGAAAAAGCACATTATTGATCCGAAGTTTTGACAAGAAGCATATTGAACATTTCGACGTGAACGTTGCTTGGAGTTGCAGGAGACATTTGAACCCAGCACCGCGCCTCCATGCGCGGCTGCTTAACATTGTTGCGAGGGCGGCATACACGACGCGCTTTGTGTGTTCGGTATTGACAACAGCATCGCTGCGGCGGCGATCGCGTGCGACACGTGTGCTTTGTGGTTGAACCAAGCGATCGTTTGAGTTCGGAAAATTAATTGCCCGTCGAGCCTGGTGGGCTTCGTTTACGCTCAGGAGGCGGCTGGCCCCGGTTCACACCCGGGTGCGTGTTGCTGCTTCTCTCTGTGCTTACGGGGAATCGTCGTCATCTGCTGAATCACCTGGAAGGAGATGCTCTGTCATTTCGTTGGTCGGCTCGGCAGACTGCCCTGCCGCGGCCGACGGGGACTCGCAGCAGGCGATGGTGTCGGAGGCGATGCTGGCGGAGGCGATGCCCGCCTACGCCAGGGTGTTGAGCGCGCGCAGCAGAGACTCACGGGGCAGAACGATTTCCAGCCACGATGCGTCCATGCGCAGCGTCATGATACCCACCTGCCACTCGAAAGACACGTTCCTCTCCGTGTCTCTGCAGGCGTCCAACCACGCCGTCAGGCCACCCACCGCCAGCCGCCACACCAGAGAACACCCGCCCACGGTCAGCGTCGGCGTCGGGTGTCATGACAACGGCATCATGCGTCTACAACGCCGGCGTCGTCATGGCGACGGCCGGCAGCGGCCCTGACCTTGAGCTCGACGCCGGCGGGCACGACGATCGGCCGGAAGGAGAGCGAGTGCGGGCAGATGGGCGTCACCATGATGGCCGGCACGCTCGGGTGCATCATGCTGGCGCCGGCCGCCACCGCGTACGCCGTGCTGCCCGTCGGCGTGCTCACGATCAGACCTGGCGCAGAGGAGGAGATCAGACCTGGCGCAGAGAAGGAGATCGGACCTGGCGCAGAGAAGGAGATCAGACCTGGCGCAGAGAAGGAGATCAGACCTGGCGCAGAGAAGGAGATCGGACCTGGCGCAGAGAAGGAGATCAGACCTGGCGCAGAGAAGGAGATCAGACCTGGCGCAGAGTCGGAGATCAGACCTGGCGCAAAGTCGGAGATCAGACCCGGGGCAGAGTCGGAGATCGCACCTGGCGCAGAGTCGGCCGCTCAGACGCCGCCTACCGGCTGCGAGACAACACAGCACCGGCACGTTCACGACTAGAGGTGGCAACTGTTAGGACCGGTCCCCAACGGGGCGTGGTCCCATCAGACCGACCGGTCCCCGGGCTTCGGTCCCAACATTTTGGGCATCTATATTAGCATTGTCTGCGTTTGGGCCCCCTCTTTCACGAGCCACCTGACAACGTGCTTCAGGAACGTTGTCTTCGCTTAACACGCTTATTCACTTAACACGTGTATACACGGAACATAGCAATAGCACATGCTCCGTTGCTCCGTTGCTCCATTGCTCCATTCCACTGGCGCAGCTGACGTGACTAGCTCGGCGCGGTATGGCTCCACCCGCACTAGTGATGGCCACCGGCGCTCAGGTCGGGGGCGACTCGACCGTGGCGCCACTGACGGCGCACCGGTGAACTACGATACGCCACCGACGAGAGCATCACCAGACGTGTTGCAGTACTTTGCGTTCAGGCAAACATCATTTGTTTGAGGTGCGGGATAGACTTGCTTCCCATCCGTAAGCGTTTCCAAAACTGAGACGAAATTGGCCGGCCCCGCACACATCCTGCACTTAGGTAAGACATTGCCAAGTTACCAGGGCTACGGAAAGGAATGAGGGTCCCCAAACATGGTCCTACCAATATCACAGTTGCAAGGCCATGGTCACGGTACAATTTGATTCGAAGTGCCAAATTTATGACACCAATGATCAGTTGCGACATTGGACCACATATTTTGAAAACTGATATGAAGTCCAATCGACTGAAAAGCATTTCGCAGAGATCGAATATCACGAAAACATTCGTTATGTATGAACAACAATAGCGGTCTGTCAAATTGAGATAATCGAAGACTAATCGAGGGTAGCTTCACTTCCCCAAAACAGGACGCATGGGAAAGCATCAGATGAACTGGTGAAAGCTTGGTGTCCACAACACTTCTTAATGCATAATAACTAAATGTCATGGGGCTTGACCTCACGCCAAATTTGGTTAAAAAGGCGGCCAGACCGCCGAAGCCCTGGGCTTCGCCACCCATAGCCGGGTCTGCTCACCGTCTCCCTGGACGGAGGTGATCTTCTTGCCGTCCAGGTAGAGGTCGATGTTGCTGAGGTAGGGCGACGGGCCGCGGTCCACCACCACCTCGTTCAGCACCAGCAGGTTGATGGGCGGCGCCGAGCGGGTGTCCGAGTCCTGGCGCAGGATGATGCAGCGCAGACGTGACCTCAGCGTCAGCGCGGCGTTACCTGCGGCGGCACCGTGGCGGCGGTCAGCATGGCAGCGACGCCAACAAGCTCTCTCTCTCTCCCTCCCTCTCCTCTCCATCTCCATCTCTCTCCATCTCCTCTCCCTCTCTCCCTCCCTTCTCCCTCTCCCTCTCCCTCTCCTCTCCCTCTCCCTCTCCATCTCGATTTCCATCTCCCTTTCCATCTCCCTCTCCCTCTCCCTTTTCCCCTCTCCCATCTATCTCTGTCTCTCTCCCTCTCCCTCTCTCCTCTTCTCTCGCTCTTTTTGCGTTTTGTTTTTCTTTCTGTGATTCCAATGCTGATATGTGAGCGTCATTCGTGGTATTAACACTTTGTTCAAAATACGGCATGCATACGCTTCATCTGTGTATAGCTATGGTGAGCAGTGCAACAACAATTGAGATCACAGTCAATGGCAAACACAGCGCATCCCATGAAGAAGAGGTTCGCGTCAGGCTCGGAGTCATGAAGCAAGTGTTGGCCGCGCCCGGATGCTCCATAATGCGTGCAGGAATAATATAGGTGCAATTTATGAGACTTACAATTTAAGTTAGCATGCTTCCAGATTTCGATTTCATTGCCACTTACGTTGATATATTCCACATATTGTTACTATGTGCGAATTGTCGTATGAAACTATATTCTGATATTTATCCACCATAGATGGCGTGTTGCCGACCGCGGCGTTCGCGGTTCGCCGCTGCCCGCCCGCAGCTGATGAAATGGTCGGCATGGTCGGCCGCAAAACCATTCTTTGAATTTTAATAGGTCTCAACGTCAAAGTTACAGTCAGATTGTAATATCTAGACCGCTAGGCGTTGTGCCTGGCATGATTTACGCCACCATTGGAGTTGAGGCTGACATGTTCCATCGATATTTTTTAGAAACATTGTGCTCATGAGAGTTGAATGGAAAGAATGCGTCTACAACCGCATAATTTCCCCTGCACAATTTTGGCGTGGCAGAGTCAATATTGCTTGATATTGATCGAGGGTGAAACTTTTTTTTTTGTCGTGCCGCCGCTCGGCGGCTTTAGGGGTCCTCTGGACAGGAAGTGCCGCCGCTTGACGTGTATCGAGCCATGCCAGAATCTCAATAATGTCTTAGCTAAATGCACACAATTTGAAAAGTCACAGGGTAGGATAGTTATAAAATGGTCGAGTATGACATCAGGAGGCAGCTGCTTTGAGTGTTGGATATCCAGACCATTGGCCATTAATGCGCTAATGTAGAACACGAGATATATATTTTATATCAATATAAGGTGATAATCGGACACAAATCCTGAAATTGAGTGCAAAAGTGACGGGGTTCAAACTGCATGGAAGCAGTCCAACATATCAAAATATAGCACCTTCGATATTCGTTTAGTTACGAACATCGGAACAGGTCTTAGCACATTACACAAAAAATGTATAACGTTTTTTTACAAGAAATGAGTGGCCAATGGGCTCCCATTTCACTTTGCACGGCAGAGCAACAGGGTGAAATGTTTTGATAATAAATCGAGCTACACATCATGATAGAGCTCGTTTAAACGTTACTCAAATTTGACCATTGGAAATTGCTTCTGCTTCCTGTAGAAACTAGAATACTGCACGAAGTATAACAAGCCCACTGTGGTGGTGTTCCTTCACAAACCATCAGAGCGCGCCACCGACAACATGTCCGCTTATGACGCCTAACGGATTGCTCAGGGAAGTGTGGCGTCTCATGTTTCCACGGAGCAGAGCTAGTTCGTAGACTCAGCCAGCGAGAGAAGCGTGATGCAGTCAGCCGGTAATGACAAATTAGTGAACGCCAGCTGGCCCTGACCTTTTGTTAGCTTTGACTGATCTGGCCAATATTTTATGCTGTCGACCGGCTTGCTCCCGCAATAAAACTATTTCAGTGACCAGCTGGTGCGAGTGTTGTTTTCAGTTGGTGCCTGTTTCGGTCGAGTTATGTCGAGCCCGACCGAACTGACCTTCCAGTACAGAGTCGACCTGCTGCTGGAAGTTGTCGAACTGGAACGGCGTGAGGAAGCCAAGGGAGCCCAGGTGGAACGCCATCACGGGCGGCACAGATTGCTGCCAAATGCACACCGCTGCCATTGCTGCCAAATGCACACAACATAGCATGGCTGGGCAACACACGGACAGCGTCCTGTCGGGAAACAAGCACACAACATAGCATGGCTGGGCAACACACGAACAGCGTCCTGTCGGGAAACAAGCACACGACATAACATAACTCGGCAACATATGAACGGCGTCCTGTCGGGAAACAAGCACACAACATAGCATGGCTGGGCAACACACGAACGGCGTCCTGTCGGGAAACAAGCACACAACATAGCATGGCTGGGCAACACACGAACAGCGTCCTGTCGGGAAACAAGCACACAACATAGCATGGCTGGGCAACACACGAACGGCGTCCTGTCGGGAAACAAGCACACAACATAGCATGGCTGGGCAACACACGAACGGCGTCCTGTCGGGAAACAAGCACACAACATAACATAACTCGGCAACATATGCACGGCGTCCTGTCTGGAAACAAGCGTACAACGTTCGGCAGGACACAAACACGACCATGTCTGGAAACAATTCACCACGTAAAGATGAATACATTCGAAGCGGAACTGAAAACTACAGTAAGGACACTCAATGCAGTCAATTGCGAGCATGAAAATTGTGCTGGTCATAAACACGTTTCAATGCGGAGGACGATTACGGATGCAAATGGCAGCTCTAATTACCCAAGCGAAACTCGTATGGGAAGACTTTGACCGGGAGGGCAACAACTGGTGAAGGCAAATGGAGTGCCACTGCATATGAGCCACTTGGAAACTTAGCTGAACCATATGCGTATTAAAAAATCATGGTGAAGTAGGGGCCATATTATCAAATACTAGGCCGAGTTTCCATGGCCAACATGTTGAAAGAGCTTTGGAATCAAGCTGAGTATAGTGGAAATTCATGAGTTCCTAAGCCGTAATTTTGATTTAGGCGTGCTACCCTTGGATGGCCAATGTAATTGAAAACAATATATAGGTAAACGAAAACCATAGGCATTAGCATTTTTAAATGACACATGGACATATTGACCTGCTTAGCAGTCACATGGACCTGCTCAGCAGTCCATATTTGACACATGCAGATAAAGCCATATTTCAGAGCCAAGAGAAAGTTTGTTTTGAATCTTTGAATTGAAATACAGGAACCAGCACGGACAGTAGAGGGGGGGGGGGGGATCGTGCAATTAATACACAGAAGGTGTAATTTTGTGGATAAATAGTGCATGAATGGTGGATCCGATCTACCCAAACATTAACACCAAAGGTAGATCAAGTCTCGAAACCGTCTAAAAGTCGGTGCCGGTGCGGCCTACCTGGAAGAGCGAGCTGGCGTAGAGCAGGGTGCCGTCGCCCCCGAGGCAGATGATGAAGTCGATCTTGTCGGTGAGCTCGTCGGTGCCCTCGGTGAACGTCTGCACCTTGTTGTGGTTGGCGGTCCACAGCGGGGCGCTATTCAGCAGCGGATCGTCCACGGTGGAAGTCTCCACAAACACGATCATCTTCTTCTCCTGCGGACACGGCAGCCGACAGACGTAGGAGTCGGACATAGGAGACAGACATCTTCTTCTCCTACGGACACGGCAGCCAACAGACGTAGGAGTCGGACATAGGAGACAGACATCTTCTCCCTGCGGACACCCAACAGACGTAGAGTCGGACATAGGAGACAGACATCTTCTCTCCTGCGGACACGGCACAACATAGCAACATTTTCTCCTGTGGACACGGCGGCCAACAGACGTAGGAGTCGGACATAGGAGACAGACATCTTCTTCTCCTGCGGACACGGCAGCCAACAGACGTAGGAGTCGGACATAGGAGACAGACATCTTCTTCTCCTGCGGACACGGCAGCCAACAGACGTAGGAGACGGACATAGGAGACAGACATCTTCTCCTGTGGACACGGCAGCCAACAGACGTAGGAGTCGGACATAGGAGACAGACATCTTCTTCTGCGGACAGGGCAGCCAACAGACGTAGGAGTCGGACATAGGAGACAGACATCTTCTTCTCCTGCGGACACGGACACGGCCAACAGACGTAGGAGTCGGACATAGGAGACAGACATCTTCTCCTGCGGACACGACAGCCGACAGACATAGGAGTCGGACATAGGAGACAGACATCTTCTTCTCCTACGGACTCAGCGGCCAACAGACGTAGGAGTCGGAATGTCGAGCGAACGAGAGGCGCTGGCCGGATATTTGTTGGACGGGGCGCCGCATGAGCAGGTAGTGATCAGCTATGTGGGAGAGGGTTGGTGTGGTGGGGGTGGGCATGTGAGGGCAGGGGTAGCTCGGGACTGCTGATGGTTAGGGAGAGGGATAGTGGTCGCTGCGAGACAGAGGTGGCCGGGACTTGTTGGCACTGGGGCTCTGAGTGGTGGGGCACAATGGGACAGCAAACACAACGAGTAGCTGAGAACAGCGAGGAAGCAAGGACGATGGACGCGTGGACTATTCACTCGCCCTAGGCCTCGTGGTACACGGGATAAAATTACGAATGTTGAAGCAGTAACGTTGAATTCACACGTCAAATTGGCAATTCCCACACTGGGAAACGTCACACTGTAGTTGCTCACGAGGCGGTGATCCGAGCAAGCAGACTGTGTTGATCGTGACTAAACACAGCAGCAGAACAGGGTGGGCTAAGATGCGTCAAATGGCAGACGCTTTACGTCGGTTTGCGCTCGTCACTTCCGCATGGTCCACCTGAGGAACTGCTCATTCAGTCACACGCAGACGACAGTACGCGCGCCGTGTATGCTGCGGAATGAGACAGTGTCACTGCTGACGTCTGGTCTACTCAGCCGAGTGTAGCTGCCCGGATGGGCTCTCACGTTGGTGAGCCAGTTGACGAGCTGCATGAAGGGCGGCAGGACGGCGGCGTCGCGGATCTTCTTGATCACCAGCACGGCCATCGGCGCCTTGTACCAGGTCAGACGCTGGCTGGCCGGGTCCTGGATCGTCCTGCAGCAACGACCGCAGAGTCAGTTCAGCTGCGCTGGTAAACGGAACACACCCTGCACGAGAGGTCACTGCACCGGGTCAGGCGACATCAGGTCATTGGCCAGACTATGTCAAGGTATCCGGGAACTGGGTCAGGTCAGGTCGCATGAGCCGGCAGTTGATGAAACCCTATTCAGGAGAGCAGAACGCTGGGTAAGCTAGACATATATATATATATATATATATATATATATATATATATATATATATATATATATATATATATATATATATATATATATGTATATATATGTATATATGCATATATATATGTATATATGTATATATATATATATAAATTAGCATCAGCTTGTCAAGACGTTTCTCTAAATTTCAAAGCTTCGTCAATTTTGGAGCACATCTCACGCTTGCAATTTGTTTGACGCAATTGCGGTGTGACGTGCTGTCAAACTGACGAAGCTTTGAAGTAAAGAGTCTTGATAAGCTGACGTAAATGTAATCAATAAGATTGAAAGGTATCTGAATATTCATATATATATATACGTCACAATGCTTACAAACACAAATGCTAAAGTACTGACCACATAGAAAACCTAGTACTCGCTTCATACACGGCTTCACTGGAACAAGTCGGCTGTCTAAAAAAGTAGTACGCAAGCGTTACTCCGGAAGGTGCGCACCTGGGTGGGGTGCACCTCCGACTCGCTGTGCTCCCGCCGCGCGGACGAGCTCGGGTGCCTGCAGTGTGTCGCATACTGACATACAGGACCAGTGGATAGTGTCGCATAGTGCAGTGAGCTGCCCTAGAGACCAGCTCACTGTACCGCTAGGGCAGCAATCCCGAGAGGTGGCCTCGCCATGTAGGCTGCACTTGCGCTAGGTCTGCCCTCCCCTCCTCCATGCATGGCGACGGGTCCGCCGTACGTGTGCTCATGTTTGCATGGATGCTTAAGTGGAAGACTAAGCTAATTAAAGCCAGACTTTTTTGTGTAGAAAATAAGCTCGCGAATCACTTGATGTATTGTATTACATTGTATTTACTGCAAACTCATCCACAGACCACGGTGGCTATTATCGTGTCCGTCGAAATGAGTGAGATCGACAGGAATTGAGATACGATAGGCGACAGGATATTGGGAAGGATATAAGGCTGGGTGTTGAGACTGGGTTAGGTAAGGACACTGCAACATGGGGCGAGTCAGCCAGTATCGGCGCCTCGCTCAACAAACAGCAGGTAGGGGGATACATAGGGACAAGTAAGCAAATAAATACAATCCAATGGAGAAATGATGACCTTGTGAGCTCGGATTCTATTCGTGAGGAAAATAAACACGTATTCTTGATTTGGCCTCGACAACTGCTGGCTCGAACTCCTCCTCAACATGCTGAAGCAACATGCTGAAGCATGCAGGTCGCCTTGTTGCAATTTCACATTCAACCTTCAGCGTCGTCAAATTCTTGTCACATGGCAAACACATACTTCATCTTAACGGTATGCGATGCAACCCACGACATATGATAGTGACATTTAGGTACGAAAGCTCAAGAAGTTTTATTTGTGATGAATGCTTCACCAGACACAAAGGTGTGCTGGACAAATTACCTTGGACATTGCCTGTGCATGCAACGATGCGTGATGGAAGCGTTACTAACCATAAACACAACATATAAATTAATGCACGTGGAAATTAATCGAATAGATGTTCAGTTCATGTGAAGCTCAGCTTATTCAACTATTTGTTGTTGTTGTTGTGTACTTCAGTGTATTACACGGAACTGTTATAGCAATACAGTAAGCATTCCATGAACAAATTGTGCACAGCATGCACGTACCACACTGCTTTGCATTGATTTATTAGGTCATCCAGCCTTGGTATTAATTGCTCCTATTGCGAACATGCGCTCATTTTCACGCACTCAATTGCACCGAGGTGATGTGCAAAATGATCCACAAATTTATCTGCGGTTGCATGCGGATAAATGGCATTGTTAGTAACAGGTTGCGCAGCAGTAATCAGTACATATTTTTACGAATAAGAAGACATATTGCTCCTGTCAACTGAATGAGCATGATATGTCTGGATAGGACATATGATCCACACACTGTATTGCACGATGACGTGCTACAGTGTAGCGCTTTCACTGCATTGCAACTGAGCTTATTGAAGTGCTGCTGCATTAAACATTGTATATGTAAGCATGCATAGGTATGTCCATGCTGCGTCATGGACCACAATGAACACGCGTGCGTGTGGGAATAACGAGATATCTTGCCGTGTCCTGCTCTGCTCTGGCAGCACTCAACCACGGCAGATCGGTTACGCGGAATATTCGCGCAGGTACTGCACCAGGGCTGTTGAGGGGGCGTGTCTAAGAGAGATTGAGGGGCGTGTCCATTGGCTTCCGCGGAACCATCGTCACCTCCCAGCTGACTACGGCCCCGCAGGAATGTTAAAGCAGTGGAAAGGTCCCGTGGCGGCTGGGCCAGGATCGTGACTGCGGGGGAGCGGGGGCGGACCCCGCAGTTAACATATCAGACGAGTCCATGTACTACGATGCAATCCGGAGAGAACACCAGTCGAGACATTGCAGTATGCAAAGCAATCGCCCATGTATCACTGTCGCTTGTAACATAGTTGCAAGGTGTGCGAGTCTTGAACAACGAATGGATGAGTGAACTGACAGCATCACAAGGCCGGGAAATACAGGACCGGCCTGAAGGGAAATGGTTGCGTACAACCAATGAGAAAAACAACGTTGTCTTGATACGCTGATGTTGCTGTCAATCGTTAACGCTCAAATTCAAGCGTGTTCATTTCAGTAACAAATATTGACATTGAACATGCAAATTAATTATTATAGGTGGCAAGTGGCTACTTCAGATAGTAATGTATAATTTCAGGGTGAGAAAATAATTCAGCGAGATACTGATGTATGCACCTCCGTCCAGCAAGCACACTAACAAAAACTACAAATAAAGCACAGCAAGCAATAAGTCAAGCTCACCCTGTGCTGATCGGAACACAGTGAGTGACACACTGGTCGGCACACAGTGAGTGATGACACACACTGGTCGGCACACAGTGAGTGATGACACACACTGATCGGCACACAGTGAGTGATGGCACACACTGGTCGGCACACAGTGGGTGATCACACTGGTCGGCACACAGTGGGTGATGACACACACTGGTCGGCACACAGTGTGACACACTGGTCGGCACACAGTGAGTGATGGCACACACTGGTCGGCACACAGTGAGTGGTGGCACACACTGGTCGGCACACAGTGAGTGATGGCACACACTGGTCAGCACACAGTGAGTGATAGCACACACCGGTCGGAACACAGTGAGTGATGGCACACACTGGTCGGCACACAGTGGGTGATGACACACACTGGTCGGCACACAGTAAAGTGGGTGACACACTGGTCGGCACACAGTGGTGATGGCACACACTGGTCGGACACAGTGGGTGACACACTGGTCGGACACAGTGGGTGACACACTGGTCGGCACACAGTGGGTGATAGCACACTGGTGGCACACACTGGTCGGCACACAGTGGGTGATGGCACACACTGTTCGGCACACAGTGGGTGGTGACACACTGGTCGGTACACAGTGGGTGATGGCACACACTGGTCGGCACACAGTGGGTGATGGCACACACCGGTCGGCACACAGTGGGTGATGGCACACACCGGTCGGCACATAGTGGGTGATGGCACACACTGGTCGGCACTCAGTGGGTGACCACAACAACAGCGACACTCAGTGGGTGACCACAACACCGGCGACACTCAGTGGGTGACCACAACACCGGTGACACTCAGTGGGTGACCACAAACACCAGCGACACTCAGTGGGTGACCACAACACCAGCGACACTCAGTGGGTGACCACAACACCGGCGACACTCAGTGGGTGACCACAACACCAGGCGACACTCAGTGGGTGACCACAACACCAGCGACACTCAGTGGGTGACAACACCAGCGACACTCAGTGGGTGACCACAACACCAGCGACACTCAGTGGGTTACCACAAACAACATCAGCGACACTCAGTGGGTGACCACAACACCAGCGAGTGCGTGTGCGTGCGCGCGGCCACGACCACCACATCTCCACTCAGCTGTTCCTCGAGCGCGTGTCGGGGAGACCTGCCGGCGCGGGGCTGCTCCGGCAGCGGCGTGGCGGCAGTGTCCGCGCGGGAGCCGAGCGGCGTCAGGACGGGCGGCCGGCGGCGAGAGACCGCCCCTGGCGAGACGCGCTCCTCGGCCGCGTCCTGTCCGAACGGTGGCGGCGGCTGGCGGTGTGGCCTGGTGGTGCGGCAGCGGCGGCGGCTGGTGTTGGCGGCGGCGGCTGGTGGTGCGGCAGCGACAGGCGGTGCGGCAGCGACAGGTGGCGGTCCGTGAGGCCGGCGGGCCGCTGCGGGGATGCTGTCGGCCGGACGGAGGCTCGTCGCCGCCGCAGACAGCTGCGGAACATCCGCGACACGCCGCCGCCGCACCAGTCGGCCACGCTCGGCCAGCGCCGGCCGGTGCCGGAGCCCGGGCCGTCTCTGCCGGCATCCTGTCCGGTGAGCTGTGACCTGGTGCTCTTAGGTCTGGTGACGGCTGACCAGCTGACCACAGGACTGGTGACGGCCGATCCGTCTGCCTTAGGTCCGGTAACTTGTGACCTGGTGCTCTTAGGACTGATGACGGCCGACTCAGCGGCCTCAGGTCTGATGACGTGTAGCCTGGTGCTCTTTGGGCTGGTGACGGCCGATCCTCCGGCCTCAGATCTGGTGACGGCTGACCCGGCGGCCTCAGATCTGGTGACGGCTGACCGAGCGGCCTCAGATCTGGTGACGGCTGACCCGGCGGCCTCAGATCTGGTGACGGTTGATCCGGATCCAGGGCTGATGACCTGCGATCCGACCGCCTCGGCCGACGCCAGAAGGGCGGCGCTATTGGCGGCCGGTCTGGTTGTCGACGTTGTGCCGTTGTCGACGGACGGGAGTGTCGACGGTGTGCCGTTGTCGACGGACGGGAGTGTCGACGGCGTGCCGTTGTCGACGGACGGGAGTGTCGCCGGAGACGAAGATGTGGCGGCCATCGCTTCAGAACGATCATAATCTGCATCAGGAGACGAGCGACGTTGCGCCTTGGACACAGGAGAGATCATGGGTTCATCGTGTGACGCTGCGCTCCGGATACAGAAGATGTGAGGGGTTCCTCGTGTGACGCTGCGCCCCGGATACAGGAGATGCGAGGTGTTCACGAAGCAACATTGCGCTCCGGATATATTGAAATGCGAGGGGTTTGCCGAGCGAAGGTGAACTAGTTGGCTGTAGTTTGTCATTATAATGACGGCAGGCTCCCCGAGACGGCAGTGGGTGAAAAGGCGCCTATCACGCTACTTAATATACATCATCGGGAAACCACATGCCATGGGTGTCGCTTTATGAACTTGTTCGGGGGTTGACCTTTTTGTTGGCAAGAGCTGCCCCGAAAACCGTGAATTCCCATAGGTCCAATGGCTAAGATTCAGCCCGATTGTAGGTGGAGGAAGGGGAATCGATGATTGGCGACCAGTGGAGATCATTAGCACATCCAAAGTGACAATCCTGCCACATGCTATGGTGAGGTCGGGGTCGTAGGCAGGGAACAAGCCCGCAATAGAGGACATCTACGAGGGTCACCGCCTTTGTGGCAACTATGTTCTCGGAAGGTAAGCATGTGACAACCGGCAACATCTGTCCAAATTGTCATTCCTGTGAGCTGTGGACAGCAATTCCGCAATTCTCTTTACTTCTGTCAATTGACATGCAATGTCCAAACATTGGTCAATGACACGGCGATACGAAGCTGAATCCCCGCGTACACAGTCACCGTAGACACACTACCTTCAGTATTCATAAAGCACCTTCAACAATGCACGCACAGAGAAAGTGGTTTCTGATGCGATGCCTGAAAATACAACTACAGTCGTCATCCCTCCCCGAGCCTGAACTAGAGACTCTGAGGTAGTGAGACAAAGCGCTACCCAGTTTCCGCCCCGAGTCAGAAGACGAGCGCCGGCTGAGGTGCGATATTTTTGGATACAGTTAGCTTCCTGAGCGCGTCAACGTGGCCGCAAACCGCTGTCTTTCAACGAATATTTATGATTCCTCATGAGAAATACTGTCATGAAAGTTGCAACTAACAAAATGAAAATACCAGGTAATGGCTCTGAGTAAAATATCAGGACATGAACTGATCTGGTACACCGTGGATCGCCGTCCGATGTTGCCCAAGAGCCGAAATACAGCCAAGAGGATCTCTCTGTGAAAAAATTTGGAGCGCTTCATTAGGAATACTGGGATAAAAAGGAGTGCACTTCGAAATTAAAAGAGCATATCGGACTGTCTGTTGGACAATTTACTGAGAACGGGAGAAGTTGTAACAAAACGAAGTCAGTACAGTTCGAAAAGCGTGACTGCCCAGTCGGGTAGGACCACTCGGGTAAACATTTGCCCGATGTAAAAGGGGTGGTCTCGCTCGGGTGTTGATCTCCTTTATTTTCAGCAGCATGCTGCACACCATCACTAACGTTCCCGGTCAATGATATTCCGCAGCACGCGCGCTTCAACCAGATGCTGCACCGCAGTACAGGCGCCTCCACGCTGAACTGCAATACTGGCGCACGCATGGTCGCGGTCCAACTCTGCTGCTGCCATGGGCTCCGCTACCATTGTGGTTGTGGGGGAGGTGTAATCCCCTACAGCATTTTTCAAATGAACATTGTGAACGGCATCCAACCATTCAACAACATTTCACAACAACTTTGTCAGAGTTTCCCAAGGATTCCACCCACTGGCCACACTTCGTCTCCTGCCACCTGGGCACGGTCTGAGCGATGGTAGGAGTCGGCTGGTGGCTTGCCATTTTCAAAACTTGTCTTATGCGAAACTCGTAAATTTGATCTAAACTCGCATCGACAACCAGTTCACAATGACCTAATGTCGTATTAAGTTGGGTCTCGACCTATACTGGACTGAGCGGTGGCTTCGCAAACAATCTGTGACGGCAGCGGTTACGGACTAATTAGAAAACAGCCCATGAAAAAATTGATATTTCCGTTTATTTTTAATTCTAGAGTCCTTGTACATCTTCATATGAGCGTTGTGATTTTAGCACCCAATACTTCTGCACTATTCTGATAATTTTGTTTGATAGATTCGTAAGACTAATTACAATACATGTTATGATGATGATGATGATAATGATATTAGTAGGGAAAATGTAGTGCGTATTTGTACGATATGGTTTCAGTTGGTGGCGGCGTACCGCCCAATGATACTAAATGTCAAAGTAAAAGTAATGCTCAATTATAATTGTAATTGTCAATTGCCAAAGTAAATCTCAGTCAGCCTGAAGTTTCCCCTGCAACAGAGGGAGTTGCGACAGCGTTCATCAGTGCAGCTATCGGCGGTGAAGGGCAGCGACAGACTGCGAGCCAGTTCCGGCGACGGAGCGCGAACGTCGTGCTGGCGAGAAACAACAACACATGACCGAAATCGATACTGACACGAGTCGACGGCACGGCCTTGAGCTCGCCATGCGGCGCATGCAGTCAGCTGCTGGCAGATTTGAAAATGGCGCCCCCTGTGGGCATTTGTAAAAGGCGCCGCTTATGGACATTGGTAAATGGCGCCGAAATGGACATTTGCAAATGACTCCGGATATGAACATTTGTAAATGGCGCACCATATGGACATTTTTAGTGGCTCCGAGTATGGACATTGGTAAATGGCGCCATATAAGAACATTTGTAAATGGCTTCGCGTATGGATATTGGTAAATGGCGCCGATATGGACATTTTCAAATGACTCCGGATATGGATATTTGTAAATGGCGCTGGGTATGTAGATTTGTACATGACTCCCGGTATGGAATATGCATCTGCGTGCATGCACGTCAGGACAATTACCAGTGCTATTGCCGCCAGCATTCACCTGCGCCATTAATGAACATCATCACATCTACGAATAAATGACCATTCTTGATGAATCTGACCCCAATGCACAAAGTTCAATATGCTCCACGCATCTCCCCAGATTTTCTTCTTCCCACCGTCGCATGCCATTTCGTCCCTTGACTTTTCACTACACGATGTTTTCGTTGCGGTGTACCTCTTCAGTATCGAGTGGCTGCTCTGCTCCAGACTGCAATTCCCGGGCCCTCAAGTCTCTTGCTGTGCGACCCAGGTATTTAGTTACTTTCATCATGTGTTCCAACAGCCAGAGAGAGGGAGACGGAGAGAGCGAGAGAGAGAGAGAGAGAGAGAGAGAGAGAGAGAGAGAGAGAGAGAGAGAGAGAGAGAGAGAGAGAGAGAGAGAGAGAGAGAGAGAGAGGGAGGAGCCGGAGACGGAGACGGAGACGGAGAGAGAAAAAGGATCGGTGAACTGCACGCCAAATTTCCCTGGTAACAATAACTAGCATTCAAACCGAACCGACAATCCCTCTCACCTCTGTGCCAGCTTTGACAGTTATCAGTTGACATCGTTAGAGCTCACACAACATAACTTGTCGCCATCCAGCCCCAGATATCTCCAACAGCTCGCAGTTCCAGGAAAGGCCAACCGACAGTCAACACAGCCACGTGTACCTCCAGAAGTGGGCTCTCCAGGGCAGCATCAGTCGACGGCCGCCAGTTGTCACCACCGAACGTGAGTCCGGAAACACTGGCATCGCCGGTCGGTCACTAACACTGCAATACTGCACACTAGTGCAGTATTGCAGCCGATCGGATGTCGCCCGTCGGCGACCTGCCCGCCACTGGAGCACGTCCGACCGCCGCACGCTGGGCGGACGTTCCCCGTCGGTGACCTGCCCGGCACTGGAGCACGTCCGACCGCCGCACGCTGGGCGGACGTTCCCCGTCGGTGACCTGCCCGGCACTGGAGCACGCCCCACCGCCGCACGCTGGGCGGAGTTGACCTGCCCGCACCTGCCCGCCACTGGAGCACGTCCGACCGCCGCACGCTGGGCGGACGTTCCCCGTCGGTGACCTGCCCGACACTGGAGCACGCCCCACCGCCGCACGCTGGGCGGACGTTCCCCGTCGGTGACCTGCTCGACACTGGAGCACGTCCGACCGCCGCACGCTGGGCGGACGTTCCCCGTCGGTGACCTGCCCGCCACTGGAGCACGCCCGACCGCCGCACGCTGGGCGGACGTTCCCCGTCGGTGACCTGCCCGGCACTGGGGCACGTCGGCCGGCCACCACGCGTCGGCACCTCCTCGCCGCCGGTGTCGTCCCACGCCATGCATGCGTCACCACTCGTCACCACCGCCATTTCGTGGAAATCGCAGGGTCGTCGTCATCGACGCGCCGAGTGTCATGACAAAAACGGCGACGCCGAGTAGCTGCACTACCTGGGCCCGAGGTATTGATCGTACGCAATTGCAGGCCCATCATTGGTGAACCTGCCGAGGCCACCTAACCCAATTATATCTTTTCTTCTTTTCTCGCGGCTGCCCTATTCCAGTGTCCAAGATTATTCATATTTGGATTGGAGGTGACAGCACAGATGAAATAATTTTCCACGTTTTCTCACTGTTTTATCTGTTATTTTCACTTCTAAAGTGAAACACAAAATGACAAAGGCTGGCGGAGAAAACACAGCTTGACTAATTTATTTAAAATTATATCGCATATGATACTTTTCGCCTGATTTTACCAAAATATTCCGCCCCCGCACGTCTTGCAAAGCAATTTTCCACTCCGACACTCCAACACCAAAATTATTTTGGAACACTACGCCAAGCCAGTAGCTAGTCTGCGAAGTATGGCAGCGGATTGACTACATCACCATGGTAAGTGGCCATTGTTTATTTGTAGTTGTTTTTCTTTGATATTTTTTCTTCCTGATTTCAATTTCAATTTGGTGCAAACGACGACACCTCACCATACCATACCAAAACACAGCACACCACAATGCACCTCAGCACCAAAAACACACCTGCAGGCTATCACCACACCAACTAGATACAGTCAGAACATGCCTTACTTCGCACATTGGCCCCACATATATATCAAGCTGCAAACTGTAGAAGGCTTGGATAATATCTTACTGCGGCAGCTTTCCTTTTGCTTTGGGACATATTCTGGAGAGATTTGTTAAATCATGGCAATTTGGGCACGTCTTAAAACCTTCAATAAGTCTCGTGAGAACTGGAGCACAGAACAGCGGTAGCATTGCTGCAAAGTGAGCTTCCCAAATGGAGTACCTATCATGCTGTCCTCTTTGGGGCAGGACTTTTGCTGCCGCAAACATCTCATTCACACCTGTGTCACATCTTGGCTTGCTGTCTGTTCCACGCAAAATCATAAGTCACCACCATTAGTTTACCTATGCATATTTGCGGCGAAGTGTACCTAATAATTTTTTGGATGCATTGCTCTAACTTCCTACCATGTTTTCCAGAACATTTATATGTTTCCTATTTCAATCCTCCTGTTCGCCCTGACCCTGGGCTCTGACAACTCAGTTTGAGTTTGAAGTCTTACCCAATCCAAGTTTGTCTCGGAGTCTCTCCAAAACATATGTCTGCCCACCATAATGCACGTTTATCCTTAATTAGTTAATACTAATGCACCTTATGAATATGCAGGCAACCGGACACCACCTGACTTTGCCCTTCACTCCCATATCGTCCATCGATAGCAATAGACTAAAGCAAGTATGAAACGTCAACGTCCGCAAATAAAGCACTCAGTCTGTTTTGTTTCAGCAACGAGCAAAACTACACGACAGCTCACAGTCAAACCAATCAAGGCCCCTTTTTTGGTTCATTGGCGGATAGGAGGCGTGTACCCGTTGTCGACAATGTTCAGGAGGCCACATGGACGGAAGAAAAGAAGAAATAAGTCGGACATGTATGGCATTATTGTGCCCCTGATTGTGCGTCGGACCGTTTGTTGGCAGTCATGACACGTGTGTAGTGCAAAACTGCGAGTTAACAAAACTTCTTTGCAGGATTTTTCTTTATTCTCAATATATGTCCGACGTTTTTGAACAGAATAAACTTTCCCACTTATCGGAAGCGCGTAGCTGGCTGCCAGGTGTCATCAACGTTTCCCTTTTGGGGGGAAGGAGGCAATGTCCCTCCAGCTTGGAGGTTTGGAGAACAGGAGCCACACTGCCCCCGCCCCCTCCACCCGTTCCTGCGCCTATGCCACTGAGTGTGCGGTGTCAGGTCTGCTGAATGCAGTTCTAGTGGACACCCGGTGCTCACCAGCTGACTCTGCGACATGTTTGTAAAGACGTAGATGGTGAAGCATCGGGAGCCACAGGTACACATGGCGCAATGCTACCCAGAAGGAGTTAAACGCTCTACCACTAGTGCCGTTTGAGTCATTATCTGAACGAGTCGTAAGACATACGGCATAGATGGAGGACATACGAGATACCCCAGCATGTGAAAAATGATCTAAGTAAAGACTAACTACATCTGTGAAAATGTGCAGCTCAGTGCACCAAGGGCCGACTCATTTTCCACGCGGGTTCGGTACTATTAATTATGGAACACTGCACCAAGCACACTGGGTACCCCTTGCGAACAGGACCCTCATATGTAGCTACAGAAAAGCCATCACTAATACTGATTAGAACTGACTACTTCACTCTTAACCCGTACCGTCTCGGGTGGGGTCTTAAACCGCCCCCTCAGGTTTTTCGCGGATAGTGAACGAACGGCGCGCGGTAGCGCGCCAAAATTTGGCGTACCTTTTTCCACATCAATTTGGCATGCTGTTTCAAAATTGTGAAGTCAGGTCATCTTGCGTCAACGAGATAGTCAAGGTCAAGTGAGGTCACCTCCAAAAAAGTTCAACCAGTCGTCACTCTTTAACGGATATATATATATATATATTTTTTTAATGAAACTTTCAGCGTTTGCTTATCTTTAGGGAAGCAACAAAACGTACTAGAGGAATTTTTCATTTTTCCCTTTTGACTACTTATAAATTTTGCATATTTGCCTATTAGAGTTCAAATCGGAAATTCTGGCTAAAGCATTTTTATTTGAGCAAGTTGACTTCCAACAACGTTTTTCGGTCTGCTCTACCCATTAGAAAAGGAAAATTAAAGAAAATTTGAAAGCCCAAAATTTTGAAGTTTCACAAAAATACAATTTTTGTTTTTGGGTGTCCAAAAAAAAATGTATGGCCTGGTCGATTTCGCTGTCCTTTTCTGATTCCAAATATATTTTAATATCCCACAAAATTAACTTTCCAGAGCAAAAAACATAATTAAATCTATGAATTGTGAAAATCTAGCCCCCCTGGTGACGTCCTTTTGGGGGAGAAATTATTTTGGGGGTGGACCCGGGCTCTACTCGTCAAGCGCTTTCCGATGAGACCTCTTTCGTTTTCGTGCGACGCTTAGTTTTGATTTTAGAGGGGGTTACTATCCGCCCCCCCCCGAGACGGAGTATGAGGACCTGACAGGAGAGACGGCGCGGGTTAACCAGCATGCCTCGGGCTGACTCAGGTATTGGTTCAGCGCATATCTCAGGTAGTACTAAGAACTTGCTTTATCTCATTCAAATGTCATGAAGCCTACCGAATCAGACATCAATCATGCTGTGCTGCAGCAAAATGGCTTTTGGGCACACCACGAGAGTCTGCTTCTAGCAATGATCACGAATGCGATTAGGGAAAATGGGATAATTACACCAGGAAGATCATTCACGTTCGAAGAACAGGCCTAGCGAAGCCGAGGTGAGAAGCTCACATTTCTTTCCTTTGATAACCCTCGTGGCAAATAACCACCTAGAACTTGCAGACTGGAATATATGTGAAGCAATGGAATAGCCTATGATAATGATAACAAATGTCCGATGGGTTGATGTGTGGCGTCGTTCATGGGCCTCATGGACATCCCCTGTTGCGTATAGGGGTAAAGAGGTGGGTCAAGGTAACTGTTGCGTTTTTAGGCAGAGTGGGGCATGATAAACGGCCTGCGTACATTCTGGGATAGCGAAGTCGAGGCAAGATCTTCCTGTTCTGCAAACCGATGCAAATATATTTGCATGGTCTACCGTAAAATAGCTGGCATCATCGGCCATTCTGAAAATTATTTCCACTGATTTGAGTAAGGAAGTTAAAAGCAAACTGTTCAGCAACAGCAAAACCCCGACTGATGTGTGCAGCGATTTCGAGCAATGCATTGTGCTGGCGCCAGTCGACATCTGTTTGGGCATGACGTGAAGCTTCTCCACTCGTATAAGGAGAACAAAATCGACGCAATCGACTTTGATGCTGTTGTTTCTTTTGCGGGTGGGGTAGGGGGTTGAGGAGGGACCAATGCATTATTCCCAAGGTGTGACAGATCCGTCAGTTTTATGACTGACAATGAGCACAATACCAGAGAGCATCGTGGCACCGTTGCCATAATACCAATACTAAAACGCATGGAAACTGTTACGCGTGACACTCAGTTTTCGTTTGTACACTTCGTGCATGTGCACATCCAATACGGCGTGGACGAGTAGCCTAGGGGTAAGTTGCTCGTCTCACAATCGAACGGTCGTGGGTTCGAGTCTCACCTGTCGCTACTCTTCGCCCCCGACATCGGCGCGAGAGATTGGCGACGCTACATGACTCAACGGTCGATGTGTCGCAAAACCAATAACCAACCAACATTCAAGACGGCGATTCAAAACAGCTAACGGATGCTTCTGCGACCCAGTTGGCCCTAGCGCGTGCGGCGTCGCCTTCCGCGAGACCTTCCGGGGAGGGTGGTCTCGATTGGCTCCGGCCCGAGCACGCGGCGTCCGTCGGGCCGGTCCGCCACCGGCGGCCGGGCGGACATCGCACACCCCCGACCACGGCCGGGCGGACATCGCACACCCCCGACCGCGGCCCGGCCGCCGGTCGATAGTGACACAGCCACAGCCGGCACACGGCTCACTTGGCATGCACGCCGCGTGTCGGCCATTATAGAGGGCACCGAAGGTCACGCCGGTCACGCCGCTGAAAGGGACCAAGGCCACCTCATCGCACGCAGACTTTTTACAGTGGGAGTGGCTTTAAATTAACGGTAAAATCATCCAAGCACATCTAGCACCATTAACGTTTGTTCAGGCATTAAAGTGACGCTAGACGCAGTTGTCTAGAGAACAATCATCTTCGTTTTTTTACACATCGCAGATGGCCATATGCTAGAGTAGCCAGTGCTATTGGCAGCAGCCAGCAGGTCAGTGGTTGTATAACAGCAGGTCAGTGGTACGTCAGTAGTCAGCAGGTCAATGGTACGTCAGTGGTTAGCAGGTCAGCGGTGCGTTAATGGTCAGCAGGTCAGTGGTACGTCAGTAGTCAGTGGTACTTCAGTGATCAGCAGGTCAGTGGTGCATCAATGGTCAGCTGGGCAGTAGTACATCAGTGATCAGCAGATCAGCGGTACGTTAATAGTCAGCAGGCAAGTTGTTTGTCAGATGTTCTATAATGACGAATCAACTTACAATGGTCTGAATTCAGCGGGCTTACTATCAGCTGCCTTCTGATGCAATACTAAACAACTTGTCATATAATTCTAACCCTCTAATTTTTCTTATTTGGACTTGAAGCCTTCAGACATTGTTGAGGTTCTGGAATGGCTTAATATTCGTCAAACACCGACATTTTCTGCCCAGACCCGTAAGCCGTCCAAGTGGCGGCATGGCAAAAACGGAGGTTCCAGCCTTGATCAACATCAAGCAACATCGGCTCTTCCACATCAAAATTGCATAGGGGAAATTAAAGGTTGTAGATGCATTCTTTCCATTCAACTCCCATGCACGTAATGTTCATAAACGACATCCAGGAAACCTGTTGGCGTCAGCTTCAATGGCGTCGCAAATCATGCCTGGCACATCGCCTATCATTTCAAATAGACGACAAAAACGGAAGCTCCAGTCTTGATCAATACCAAACAGCATCGGCTCTCCCACGGCAAAATTGCATTGGGGAAATTAACGGTTGTAGATGCATTCTTTCCATTCAACTCCCTTGCAAGCAGTGTTCATAAACGACATCGAGGAAGCCTGCTGGCATCAGCTCCAATGATGTCACAAATTATGCCTGATATATAGCCTATCGTTTCACTTATGAAAACCAGCCTGCATCTTTGGCATTCTGGTCCATTTATGCTTAGGAAGTCGCCCAGCCTGCAAGAAGTAAATGAACACTGATGTCCAAACAGTTTGCGACGGTTGTAGGTGCTGGCGTACAGGGGCCAATTACATGCTATTTTGATTAACCACAGGCGTATAGGCATGCGAAAAGTTCGAAATCAGGAAGTAGGTCAGGTCACGACCATATCCGCAGTTCATATTGTGAGAAGTGTGAACGAGTAGGGGGGGGGGCGTACGATCGGGTTGATGCTCCTCAATTCCAACCTGCACTCAGATGATTTTGTACATGATATTTTTAAGAAGCAGATGAAATTACATTGATCAGAATCCCAGCTGTCAAGTCGCATGTTCAAATGGATGTGTTCTGTTGGCTTGCAGCTGAAGAGCTTCATGGGGACAGCACTACTACTACTACTAGTAATAGTAAGGGATGCAATTAGGGTGTTGTTCAGGCTACCTATCAGGTCATACACCAGTGAACCGCAGGTCAACCTTGATTTGCCTGAAACACGAGTTTTGACACGGCCTGTGTGTATCCAAAAGTGATTGTTCTGCAATACTATCAACCCCCAATCTTATGCACGGATGCTATGCAGTCTTATTATTTATTGTGCAGTCTTTCTGTGATGTGTGCAGTCTTATTGTGCAGAGGAATGTAAAAAGTATCTTTCAAATAGGATGGATGATATACAACCTGACAAACTAAGTTGTCAAATGCACATGTTTGTGGGCGTAAAGTGGCTGTAATGTCCAGTCTCCGCTGCCACCGTCCCTGTAGCACATTGCCGGAACATCACTTCACTTCACTTCACTTCACGACGGTGCCTGAGGCAATGTACTTACATGACCATGGCCGAGTTCTTCATTATGCGGCCACATGGTCCGAACTGGTGGATGGGGCTGGGAGCGTTCAACGACCTGGTCCGCCTGCAACAGATCACATACTATGGTGAGGTCATGCACCGGCAACGTCCTGGACCGATTGCAATAGAAGACAGACAATGAGGTTAGGTGCCGTCAACGACCTGGTCCGCCTGCAACAGACGACAGGTCCTGGTGAGGTCATGTACCATCAACGACCTGGACCGTCTGCAACATGCGACAGACCCCGGGGAGGCTAGGTGCCGTCAACGACCTGGTCCGCTGCAACAGACGACAGGTCCTGGTGAGGTCAGGTGCCGTCAACGACCGTCCCCAACAACACACACCGTACCATCAACACCACGTCTGCAACAGACGACAGGTCCTGGTGAGGTCACGTCAACACCTGGTCCGCTGCAACAGACGACAGGTCCTGGTGAGGTCATGTACCATCAACGACCTGGTCCGCCTGCAACAGACGACAGACCCTGGTGAGGTCATGTACCATCAACGACCTGGACCGTCTGCAACAGACGACAGGTCCTGGTGAGGTCATGTACCATCAACGACCTGGACCGTCTGCAACATGCGACAGACCCCGGGGAGGCTAGGTGCCGTCAACGACCTGGTCCGCCTGCAACAGGCTCTGATGAGGTCACGTACCGAATACGTCGGGTCGTGTCGAGCCACCAACATGGCCACATTCTGACAGCACGCACATGTCATGCCTGCGCCAGCTACATGCCTGTTTGTTCAACTGTCTAGTAATTGACCAGGAGTCTTTCTGATGTGATCTTCTAGTGTTCGAGGTGCCTGAAAGGCCGACCTTCCCGTTTCTTCATGCGATTTTTTTTTACGGAATGCAAATTTGACGCCTTCCCCGCTGACTATAGCTGATCAGTGTAGCCTTTATAGTTACGTATTTAACTGAAAGCTCCGATAATCACAAAGTAATTTTATAGTGTGCGTAATGGAAGTGTTCAATAAGAATATTACATTTGTGCTCTATTGCAATATTATGAACACATACTTCCACAGTGCAACATGAACATGCTTCTACAAGTTTCCTCACGGTTTATTACATTCGTGTATGACGCATTTCATGTTGCAAAATCATGTGTCCCTAGGCAGAACCTGTGAATGCTTGACATGCGCAATGCACCTTTTCATGCAGGACGGAATAATGCTTGATATCATTATTAGCGTTGCTAATGTGTGCCTCTGCTGCATGGTTTCCATACAACGCCAACCAATCAAGTAAATATATCACAGCGATCAACACAACATCCATGGCTGGGTGAGATGCATTGCTATGGCGATGGTGCTGACAGATTGCAATTCACACTTTCTTAGATGTGGGAGTGTAAATAGACAACTTGATTGGTCAACACGGTACAGGTAATGCACAGATGACAACTAGTTGAAACATTTTTGTGTGCTCTTATCTAGCACACCAAGCTCAATAGTATGACCAAATTATGCCCCTACATCAAGCATGTGGTAGCCGGAATCCTGAAGTATTTTGGTAGAAAAGAGGTTTAATTCGTTTGGCACCACACCAAATCCTAGAAGAGCCAGACCAACATTATGGTTCTACCCGTGGCATCTACCACAATCGGTCACAGCTGCTGTACAGCTAGGTTACGGCCCACCGCTCATCAGACTGTTTCGGCCCGCTGTTCTTCAGCACCGTTACCGCACTACAGCTGTGCTCTGGTCCAATCGACACTCGACAGTACTGATTGCGCGTCTGGCGTTTTGCACAGAGCGTGGGGAATGTCTTCCGATGTGTGCTGCGGTCATATTCGGAGGCACATACGGCGCCGTATACGTCCGGCGGCGACATACAGGAGAACAGCCCAGGAGAGTTAGTGGACAAATTTGTCACGGCAGGCGCACAGTGAACGGCTGGACGGCGCTGACACGTGGCGGAACGTTATTCGCTAGCCACGCAGCGCGGAGCTCAGAGGTCGCATTGATACATCTCGCAATGATCTGTCGTCCATCTATGATCGATAATAGCCAGAGGAGTGCTGGCGTCGTTTCCGGCTGCCTCATGTGTGTATTACAGGAAGAATGTAGCAGTAGTTCGATCATTGTTGATGCCTCACCTCCTCCAAGTATTATCAGGCCTGAAAAACCTCACTGAAAACCCAACGGAAGTGCTGGTCAGCATACAACTTCAACTTTGTAAAGATACTCAGTTAAGCAGAGAACATTTTTTGTGCGAATATGAATGCATACTTTTGCACTATGCACGGTATAATCCCATGTGATGATTCTGGCAGCTCTGTAATCCACGCGGAACCTCTGGAGGGCCATCCAGGCTACCTTCCTCCTTCCACCACCCGAAGTGTCCACGTGTTGCAGAACGTGTGCACACACAAGTAGACTTGGCACAGTCGAGCTAAATGTAATCTGTGGGTGAGTAGTTCAGGGGGATACTCGCCTGCCAACCGAACGGCTGAGAGTTCGAGTCCCACCTGATGCTGCTCTTCGTTGATGTTCAATCGTTCGGAGATATTGGTGACGCTATGTGATGACAGTAGCCGGTGCTTCGTACAAACCATTACCAACCAGACAGGTACAATCTAGAAACTAGGGCTGAAGACTGAACAGGAAAGTAGAATAAGATAAAATTCAATAGATAAATATTCCATAATTTTCCAACTTTAAAATGGTGTTTTGCTACGTCCGATATTGTATTAACGGACGTTCGTGGAGCTTCCAGTGACTTTGTCATCCTTTAGCCAGAGAACATGCTTCCTATATCTACTGTGCAGCTGGTCTACCTTGGTTTTCTTAAACATCACATGTCCTGTCCCCTACTATTTAGTTTGTCGCTGCCGATGCCGAAGCAATATGACAACGAAGCCTATATTTAGCGTATACTATTTTATGACAGCAAGACATATAGTTAGGAATATACCCTAACCCGGGAAACCCATACGATATGAGAGGAAGGGACACCAAAAATGTTGTTCCACCAGGTCAGGTCGCGGTGTGGGTCAGCTCTCAGGCTGAAAGATCCATTTCGCGGTATCGGTCGGCTCCCGGACGGAAAGAAACACCACACCTCACAGCTTGCAATCCCCGCAGTGATATATGGCATCAATGGTCAATCACTCAGCTGTTGACCCACCGGCGACTCAGCTGTTGACTCACTGGCGACTCAGCTGTTGACTCACTCAGCTGTTGACCCACCGGCAGACGACAGACACACACTGGTCGGCGTTCCCCAGTCTGCTCCCCACGCCTGTCTTGCCGCGCCTCAGGCACCTGAGACCCCACCCGTCAGCCAATCCGGCCCAGACGTTGTCAGGAGACCGGACACGGGACACCGGACACCGGACACCGGACACCGGACACCGGACACCGGACACCGGACACCGGACACCGGACACCGGACACCGGACACAGAACACCCACCTGACCGCCATGTGTTCGGCCACCACCGACGCCACCGACATGGCTGACACCGGTACCGACGCCGATCCTGACGCTGGTGCTGGTGCTGGTACTGATGATGGGCTGGTGCTGATGCTAGGGCTGGTGCTGATGCTAGGGCTGGTGCTGATGCTAGGGCTGGTGCTGATGGTGGTGCTGGTGCTGGTGCTGGTGATGGGGCTGGGGCTGGTGCTGATGCTGGTGCTGATGCTGGTGTTGGTGCTGGGGCTGATGCTGATGCTGGGGCTGATGCTGGGGCTGACGCTGGCTCGGAATAACAAGAAGGGCACAGTGACCGCCCAGTAGGCACACCGACGGAGAGAAGCAGCTCTGTTAGTGGGCAGTGCTGCTAATCAGCTCGCCGTGCACGAAATGCTCCGCTCTGCCTCTCAGTGTCACAGGACCTGGCGAGAGTCGACACGCAGGACGGCCGACACGGCGCCCGATCCACCACCGAGCCTGACCTCTCCTGGGGCTGTCCGTGCTGGACGGGTGTGTGTTCAGTCCTGTCGCAGTTGACCACTGTTGCTGGTCTGTGTTCTCTGGAGCGGGGTGCTGCCGGTGGGAGCGGGCAGCAGCGAGGTGGCTACTCTGGTGGTGCCGGGAAGCGGTGCCAAGGATCTGGTCGTGCTGGCGATGCTGTTGATGCGCTCTTGGTTGATGATGTGCGCCGTGCTATTTATAGCAACCTCTCCGATGCTGCTGATGGCTGTTATTCCGTTGGTGAGGACCACACTGTTGGAGGGGAGGACTTCCCAGATGACGACCTTGGTGGTGATGACGGTGCTGCACTGTTGATGTTGTCAGCAGTACTCTTGATGATGATTTAAGCACTGGTGGTGAAGTAGGCACTGCTGTGATACTGGCACTCGTGGTCGAGATGGTCTAGACGGTCCGGTCTAGGTGGAGGGATGACGCAGCCCACGGCGGCCGGCACTACACCACTGATGGTGCTGAGCTGGTGCTGGTGCAGGCGGTCCAGGTGGGAGGGATGACGCAGCCCTCAGCGGCCGGCACTACACCACTGATGGTGCTGAGCTGGTGCTGGTGCAGGCGGTCCAGGTGGGAGGGATGACGCAGCCCTCAGCGGCCGGCACTACACCACTGATGGTGCTGAGCTGGTGCTGGTGCAGGCGGTCCAGGTGGGAGGGATGACGCAGCCCTCAGCGGCCGGCACTACACCACTGCTGGTGCTGAGCTGGTGCTGGTGCAGGCGGTCCAGGTGGGAGGGATGACGCAGCCCTCAGCGGCCGGCACTACACCACTGCTGGTGCTGAGCTGGTGCTGGTGCAGGCGGTCCAGGTGGGAGGGATGACGCAGCCCTCAGCGGCCGGCACTGCTCCACTGGTGAGTCCCGCCGATCGGGCTGGCGACGCGCCGGCGAAAGTAAGGCCGGCCGCAGAGCGAGGTCGGGTCGGAGGTGAAGCACGCGTGTCTCGTGTTGCGCTGACGTCCACCGGAATCACCGGACTCACCGGAAACGCGCGCGGATGGCCCTGGCGGGTGATCGGTAGAGCACCTGTCTGATTTGCGGGGCAGCTCCGGCCATCAAAAGCGTCATTTTCCCCAAACCAACTTCATAAAGTGAAACCTATGGCTAACATCGTAGAGGTGGATGTTTGGGGCGGCTCAAATTATGTGGATGAGTTTCAAGCGGTGCTCACATTACAGAGTGGATGTTAGGTGAGGCCCACAGTATTGAGCCTCCCCTAACATCCACCTCAGGTGGATCGCCTCTACACCCACCTCTACCTACAGTGTAGAGGTGGGTGTAGAGGCGGTGCTCACATTACAGAGGTGGATGTTAGGTGAGGCCCACAGTATTGAGCCTCCCCTAACATCCACCTCTGCATTGTGAGCACCGTCTCTACACCCACCTCTACCTACAGTGTAGAGGTGGGTGTTAAAAGCGGCTCACAGCATGGGATGGGAGTCGAGAGGGGCTCACAGTTGAGATATGGGTGTCAGGGGCGGCTCAGGGTATGGATGTGGGTGCTAAGAGGGGCTAACATTGTGGAGGTCGGTTCTACGGGGGGATCACAATTTAGAGGCGGATTTCAGCATGACAACTCCCTCCGCTCATACACGCATGACCTATGGCGCCTGACTAATTCCGGAAACAAATCCGAAACCCATCAACTTCTCCGTTAGACCAGCG